>CANXYC010291186.1:0-12831 GCA_948193065.1 Aleurites moluccanus | reverse complement strand
AATCTAGAACTTGGACACTAGGTTGTATGTACCCTAATGAAAGCCTAGGTATGTTTTCATTAACATGAACTATTTTCATCCATGCATCCATGCATCCATTCATCCATGCAAACCATGCATGTGGACTAAGAACCAATGAGTCAATGGTCGACCTAAAACCTGAAAAAAAAAAAAAAAAAAAAAAAAGAAAGAGTCAAAACCCATTGGACCTTTGAGCCTTAAACCCGAAAGTCTTTTCCTATACTTATACCACCCTGACCTGATCCATGTGTTTCTTTTGAAAAAGTACAAATGGAGACCCCTGCAGTAACAGACATGAATGCTATGACCACGTTTTTTGACACCTTACTCAAGAAACAAGAAGAGAAATTTTCAAATTGCCCTGGAAGCCCAACAAAGAAAGTTTAACCTTTCCCTTGATGCACAACGTAAGGCTATACTTGATGAAGTGAGCATAAGGATGGCCCAAGGAATAAGGACCCGCCAAACTGATGTCCCCAATGTGTCTACTTCTGCTCCCGTCATTGATTTGACAAATAATGGGAAAGCTCCCACCAGTGCCATTCCTCCACCAACTATTAATTTCACAAGTCACACCACTTATTCCTGCTCCCCAAATCTTTTTCAAAGAGGAGATGATTCCACCTCAGCTGAGACTCGGAAGTTGATGGACAAGTTTGAAGCTATGGAAAGGCTTCTTAAGAATATCAAGAAGCATGAAGACTTGATTGATGTTGATGCTCCTGATTGATATTGATGCTCTTACTCTTTTTCCAAATGCTAGGGTTCCTCCAAAATTTAAAATGCCTAGCATGGACAAATTTGATGGCACCACCTATCCCAAGACTCATCTCAAGATGTATGTAGGGGCCACGAACCCATTGGGTGTGGACAATGAGCTCCTTGCTCAATTATTCCAACAATCACTTACCGAGGCAGCAATGAGATGGTTTGTCGATCTGGATACCAACTTCAAGAAAACCCGGGATGACATATGCAATGCCTTTGTCAAGCAGTATCACTATAACCTTGAAGTTGACATCACTAGGAGAGACCTAGAAACCACTAAGCAACAACAGAAGGAGTCTTTCTCCACTTTCCTTACCGGATAAAGGGCCAAGGTAGCCCAAATTATGAATAGACCCATTGAGCAAGAACATATTGATATTATTGTCAAGAACCTTCTTCCAAGCTACCAAACTCATCTTCAAACCCAATACTTGCCAGACTTCAAAGCTCTCATTGCCACCACATCAAAGGTAGAGGATTTAATCCAAAATGGCCAGATTAAGGAGGAACCCTCCAGTTCAAGGTATAAGAGGAATGCCAATTATGCAACCAACACCTCTTCCAATTAGAAAAATGGAGAGGTATCTGCCATCTCAAACCATCAACCCATGAGGCTAGAAAGGAGAGCCTTTACTGATTTGGGCATGCCTATGATCATGGTATATAAGAAGGCTTTGGAGTCGAATCTGGTCAAGCCTTTGGAACCTAGAGCACCTTCAAACCCTTTACCTAGAAACTGGAATGTGAATGAGTATTGTAAATACCACCAAGGTACTGGGCATAAAACAGACATGTGCAAGGCTTTGAGGCACAAGATCCAAGACTTGGTAGATAGTGGAGATATTATTCCACCAAAAGCTAGACCCAACATTGCTACCAACCCACTTCCGAACCACCAAGCCAATGTCAATTTCCTTCATTCCTCTAATTAAGAAGATGATTCGGCCTCTTTGATTCGATCATATGATGAGTTTTGTTGTGTCTTGGACCTTAATGATTTTATGGAGGAAATTGATGCAATAACCTAGAGTGGAAGAATTCATCAGCCAAGCCCACCCGTCCAATAGCCCATCCAACATGTTCCCCCTCCTATGGAGAAGCTGAATAATGAGCCTGAGGAGGATGTTGTCCTCAAACAATTAAAAAAGACTTAAGCCAATATCTCCATTTGGAGCCTCATCCAGTCCTCTTATCCTCACCACCAAGCTCTTTGCAAGGCGTTAAACCAATGCCAAGCTCCAATCAATATAACCCCTGAAACCTTAGTGGCCTCATTGACAAACTCAACTAAGGCTACTTCCATCTCTTTCACTGACCATGATCTGCCCAAATAAGGAGAAAACCATAACCATGCTCTGTACATAACAGTGATGACTCAAGGGAAGACAGTCCCAATAGTTTTGATTGATAATGGGTCGGCTCTGAATGTGTGCCCATTAAAGGTTGCAAGTTGTTTGGGTTTAAGAGCTACAGATTTCACCCCCTCTGATTAAATAGTAAAGGTATATGATAACACCAAGAAGGAGGCCCTTGGTGTGGCTACTTTAGAGGTGACAATTGGACCTATAATTGCTCCCATTTCTTTCCAAGTGATTGACGTGCCTGCATGCTTTAATCTCCTCCTTGGAAGGCCGTGGATTCATAAAATAAAGGCTATCCCATCCTCTTTACACCAGAAGCTCAAAATTCCTTATGGGAATGATGTCATCATCGTTAAGGGTGATATGCATGGGAGAAGCGAAGTTCCTAGTTCTGCTCCTATTTTAGGGATTCAGCCCGAGTTGACTACTATTGTCTGGTTTCTCTTTTGATACCATTCACTTCATTGAGCAGGAAGAAGGTAAAGAGTTAGTCCCTTTTGATTTTGATCCTTTCAGTAAAACAGTTGTGGCTAACATCTTGAAGAACATGAATTATTTCCCTGGTCTAGGTTTGGGGAAGAATCAGCAGGGGATGGTCTCCTTTAAAGAATACCCAATAGCCAATCTGCCTTTTGGGCTTGGCTATAAGCCCACTGATGAAGATCTGAATGAAGTTGTGCTAAGGACTAAGAGAAAAACTGAGGCCAAGAGAAAAGGTGAGGCCTCTGATTGGCAAATGCGCCCCTATTTCTAAACCTTGAATGGCTATTTTGTGAAAGAAGGAGAAGACTTTCCTTACTGTGGTTTTCCTGAACCTTGGTATTTCCCTGTGACTAAGAACTTAACTCCAGGTTTCGAAATTTTCTTTGATGTCAGGCTCAATTTAGAGGATTGCGAGCCCATCTACTTATTGGAGCAAGATTGGGAGAAAAACATAGAGGCTACTCTCTTTGAGCAAGTCCTCGTAATTGGAAGTCAATTAGAATCAGATCCTACCCAGCTCATCCATCCAACCTTGGTTCCACCTAACAATTGGCATTTTGAGAAGGTTCCTAGCCTCGATGAAGAGTCCCCTTTCCAAATCAAGTCCGAACCCGAGCCCGAGTCAGAGTCAGAGTCAGAATCCTCATAGTCATTAGTTTCTTCTTTTGAGTCTGTAAAGGGCCTCCCCGGCCCTTCTTTTAATTTTGATGTAATCCGCAAGGATGAAATAGTTGTTATACATAAAAGTTTTGAGTTTTCCTCCTATATCCCTGTGTCTTCCTATGAATCCAATTTAAATAAGACATCAAAAGAAAAAGAAATAAATGAAATAAAAAAGGAAGAAAGCAAAGAGTAAATAAATCTTGGCACTAATGATAATCCAAAACATACATTCATTACACCATCATTTTATGATAAGGCTTTGTTATTCAAATCAGTTCGGGAGTTTTCAAACTGCTTCGCATGGAAACCTGAGGATATGACAGGTATTGATCCAAGTACAGCAGTACACAAGATTCCGACTTATAAGGACAAGAAGCCTATAAAGCAGAAATTACAGAGGTTAAAGGCAGAATGGTCTCTCAAGATCAAGTAAGAAGTTGCTAAACTATTGAAGAATGGTTTCATTGAACCCATCACTTACCCTTCGTGGTTAGCTAACATAGTGCCTGTGCCTAAAAAGGATGGGAAGGTAACAATGTGTGTAGATTATAGAGATCTAAATAAGGCCTGTCCAAAGATGATTTCCCTTTGCCTCATATAGACTTGTTGGTCGACCGCATGGTTAGATCTGAAGTAGTCTCATTGACTGACTTATATGCGGGCTATAGCCAAATACAGGTCTACCCTTCAGACAAGGAAAAAACGGCTTTTGTGACAGAATGAGACACCTATTGCTATAAGGTCATGCCTTTCGGATTGAAAAATGATGGGGAAATGTATCAAAGAATGGCCACAACTATCGTTCATGACATGATTCATAAGGATGTGGAAGTATATGTCGATGATATGGTTATCAAATCTGTGACAGCCGAAGGACATATAGATGCATTAAAGTGTTTCTTCCTTAGATTAAGACGATACAATCTAAAGTTGAATCCAGCCAAGTGTGTTTTCGATGCATCAGCAGGAGTATTCTTGGGGCATATGGTTAGTAAGAAGGGGATAGAAGTGGACCCAGCCAAGTAAAAGGCCATTTTGGAAATGCCCGCTCCTAAGACAAAAAAAGGAAATCATAGGGTTTCTAGGGCGCCTACAGTAAATCAGTCATTTCATTTCCCAACAAGCCGATATTTGTGGACCTATCTTCAAATTGTTGAGAAAGGGAGTTTCTAGGGAATGGAATGATGAGTGCCAATAAGCCTTCGAAAAGATCAAATAGTATTTGCTAAATCCTCCTATTTTGCAGCCACCGAGGCCCAGTAAAACCTTGCTGTTATACCTCTCTATCACCAAAGAGGCTATGGGGGCAATGCTCACTCAGAATGTCATGGATTTGCACAAAGAGAATGCCATTTACTACTTAAGTAAATGCATGCTCGCTCATGAGCTCAAATACAATCAGATTGAACAGTTATGTCTTGCCTTAGTTTGGGTATACCATAAGCTACAATATTATTTAGGTTCATACACTACGCTTGTCCTCACTAACAAGAGCCCCTTGAAATTCTTTATGGAGAGGTCGGTTCTCCATAGCAAAATGGCACGGTGGTTGGCAGTTCTGGCAGCTCTTGATCTGAAATATGTTGCGAGGAAGGTCGTCAAAGGAAGTGTAATAGCTAACCAACTGGCTGCTACTCCGGTAAATGATGAACCATTTGAGCTTGAGTTTTCGGACGAGGATATCTTGCAATTAGAGCCCAAAGTATGGAAGCTGTATTTTGATGGAGCGGCTAACAATAAAGGTTATGGTGCTGGCATAGTACTAGTCACACCCAATGGGTATCATTTACCTATGGCCATTAAGTTAGCCTTTGAAGTAACAAATAATGAAGCAGAATATGAGGCATGCATCTGTGGATTGGAGTGTGCTGTCAATGTAAGGATTGATTATTTGGAGATCTACAGGGACTCTAACTTTATTGTCTCACAAGCCCTTGGCAAATGAAAGATAAGGGAAGATTGTTTGGTTCCTTACCATAAATGCGTAACTGACTTAGCTGAAAACTTCCATGAGCTATCTTTCCATTACCTGCCTCGAGCTAAGAATCAATTTGCTGATGCTTTGGCAACCTTGGCTTGCATGTTAGACATGTCCGGAAATGAGATTGTACACCCTTTAGTCATTAAAGTACGGAGGCAGTCGGGCTATGATATGACATGTATGCAAATTCAGTTGGCCGATGGCAAGCTGTGGTATTGGGACATATTCAATTTTCTAAAAAATGAGCAATATCCATAAGGGGCATCCAAGTCAGATGTGTAAGGCAACTGGCCAGTAATTTCATTCCAAATGGCGATGTACTGTATAAAAGGGCTTAGGACAACATCCATCTCAGATGTGTAATGGAAGAAAAAGCCAGATAGATTATGGAATGGGTGCATGGTGGTGAAGAAGTCCCTCACATGAATGGTTTTGCATTAGCCAGAAAAATCACAAATTTGGGGTATTTTTGGCTTAAAATGAATGAGGATTGTGCCAAGTTTGTACAAAGATGTCATAAGTGCCAGATATATGCGAAGTTTCAAAAGCGACCCCCTGTTCCTTTACACCCAACTGCAACTCCCTGACCTTTTGCTACAGGGGGCATTGATGTGATAGGGCGCATCAACCCGAAGTCTTCAAATGGGCATGAATATATCTTAGTGGCAGTAGATTACTTCACGAAGTGGGTGGAAGCAGCCTCCTATCAAGTGCTAAATTCAAAAAAGGTAGCTCTCTTTAACCAAACCAACATCATTTATCGGTATGGATTGCCTTTTGAGATCATCACTAATAATGGATCACACTTTCAAAAGGAGGTAGTCACTTTGCTTAAGAAGGAAAAGATTCAGCATCATCGATCTTTGCCTTATCGCCCTCAAACTAATGGTGCAGTTGAAGCTACAAACAAGACCATCAAAACCATTCTGTAGAAAATGATCACTAGCTATAGAAGCTGGCATGAACACCTGCCTTTTGCCTTATGGGGATATCGGACCTCTATCCGTACACCAACAGGGGCAACTCCTTACTCTTTGGTATACGGGATGGAGGCAGTACCTCTGATTGAGATGCAAGTTCGCTCTGCAAGGATTATGAGGGAAAACCAGCTTAGTGAAGTAGAATAGATTAGAGGATATCATGACTAGTTGAATGCCATTGATGAGAAAAGGATGGATGCACTTTACCAAATTCAAGAATATCAGCAGAGATTAGCCCGACACTTCAACAAGAGGGTGACTGATAGGGGATTAGAAGAAGGCAGTCTGGTGTTAAAAGAAATCAGAGTGCCCGCTCATGATCTAAGGGGAAAGTTCAGACCTAAGTGGGCTGGTCCATATGTGCTTAAGAAGATTTTGTCTAGCGGAGGTGTCATACTCACATATTTAGATGGGAATAAATTTGTAAATCCTTGTAATCTTGATTAATTGAAGAAATATTTTGTGTAATTTCTGTTTCATGATGCATTGTATGTACAAGAACTACGTGGACTTGATTCTCCTATAAAGATTTGTATTAAAAGAAAAGAATGCCTCGGAGATACGTAGGTAACCCTTTTTAGGCGCGATCCAAATCATAATAAAAAAAAAATCATTTTGTGCCACATGATTTGTTTGATTTCTTATGTAGCTCGTCGAGTTAAAAACTTGAAAGGGCAGCTTGGGCAAAAATTAGAGCAAAAAAAATGAAAAAAAATAATAATATAATAAAAAATATATAATAATGAAAATTGTTCTTATTTCAATTGGATTCCTTGTCAAAGTCCAGTCTTTTCATTCCAATTTCATTCCAAAAAGTCAGTCATGTTTTATTCTGTCTCGTTCATTAAAGTCAAAGCTAGAAATAATCAATGCAAAAATTCCGTCTCGTTTTATTCAATGAATGTTTGAAAATTAAAATTCAGACATGAAAAGAATACAGAACTGGAAATAAAAGTCAAAAGAAAAATCTGAAGTCTAAAAGATGGAATCCGAAATAAAGTCTAAGTCCTCTTCTCATCAAAGTCTTCTGCTACATCTGGCGTTGCCCCTGTCTTTGTTTCATTTCCATCCCTTGGGTCGGCAGCAACATCTCCAGTCAAGTCTGTCTCCAACTTTGTGATCAAGACAACTCTCCTCACCTTCTCAATAGGCCATACTTCTTAAATGAACCAAGTATCATAGCCTCCCAACCTGCCTGATAAACCAGCTGGTAGTACAAAGCACATAGAATGCCTCTAGCCATTCATTATGGCCCGAGAAATAGGCCCAGTGATCAGTGAAGTAGGGAATACAACCCCGTCAGGGGGAATACCTTGAGGCTGTCCCATCTGCCTCAGAACTCTGGTCCCCTGATAGAAAGAGGTCATGGAAATACCCAACAAATAGACCATTCTATACCTATAACTCATTGTGATGAATGATCTGATCCCATACCAGCTACAATGCCAAAGCATATCCTCAGGGTCCAGCTCTAAAATCCAAGCAGTCCATTCTCTCTCTGAGTCAAAGTGGATCAAGGTCCTCTGCATACGGTACTGAACAATAGAGTATGGCATCCTGTCCGGGGGGCCCACCACTTGAAGATGGTCCTTAAGCCAGATCTAAAGAAAACATGGGTTAAAAGAAAGGAAAGGGCATGAATAAGAAGAGAAAGAATAGAGTGTTCTTACCTGTAGAATGACTGGGCTAACAGACCAAGGCCCCTCCACTCTATAATTATTGTCTAAGCTAAGGAAGTTCTCCGCCAAGATTAGACTGGCAATAGTAGAGCCCCTCTCCATTTGGGAAACTAATTCCACTACTCGGATATCCCCCCAGCCAAGAGAAGTGGAAAATCTGCACCCAGCAGTTAAACACAGCACCAAGGCAATCATCATCAGCCTCTGCCTAACCATGTCCTCAGCATCTCCTGGATACTGGAACTCTGCTATGACTGCAGTTAAATTAATCTGGTCCTCCATTACCATAGAGCTGGCTAGCTCTTGATCCAGTCCCAGAAGCCTCCTACATAAATGGAAATATCCTACCCGATACTCAGGGGTGGCCAAGGCAGCATCCGGGTCACTTCTAATGATGGCACTAAACTCCTCGAAAGTGGGGCACATCTCCTCTATGCTAGCCCCAAAATGAAACACATGGTCAACAGGATCCCAAAACCTAAGGCAGACCCATAGGAAATCCCAGTCTACCTTTACCCCTCTCAAAGTCAAAAAAGAATTAATCTCGAACTTGCCTAAATTAATCTTCTCAACCTTGTCCAGCTTCTTAGTCCACAAAAACATCTGGTGGCTAAAATAGGGCTTCATGGAGATGCTAAACTGAAGGTTGAGAGAAAAGCAGAGACTAATAGAAAGAGAAAACCAAGTCAGAATGATTTTTGGGGAGGCGGAATGGCCTATTTATACTGAAAAAATGAGCTAGGGCACGCTCAGAGGTCGGTGGCGCCGCCCCTTCACCCCTGCGGCAGAAGCTTGCCTTGAGGGTGGTACCGCAGGTCCTTTTTTATGTCTTAGGCGGCACTGCCCAAGCCAAAAGGCGGCACCGCCCAAGCAAGGGGGCGGCAGCACCTCTTCTGGTCCATGGCAGCTCACTCCTGAGTAAGGAATTTCAGTTTTTTCGGGTCCCTGATGCATTTTTAGGACATGTTTAGGTTTTTTCATTTATTTTAATTCATTTAGTAGCATTCTTAGGATATAAATTGCATAACATTGCATAAATATGACATAAATTTGCATAGCTATTTGGGGCAGATCATCCAAGCAGAGTGAGATAAAAGTTTAAAGTCATCATTACATAAACATGCAATCATACATAAACATCCATGAAAGCATTTATTTTACAGATAACAGATGAAAGCAAAAAAGAAAATGAAAAACACAGCAGAAAAGAGAATAGAGCACTAGTGGTCCCTGCGTTAGCGTCGGCGTGAATCCTCTGGTGGATGGACCTATGCATCCTGCAAATCGAGGTGAGTCAGCATACCAGACATTGTTGTCTCCATCCTACGCCCCATCTGGTAGATCTGGCGGGCCCAATTAGCTGTGACTTGAAAAGCAGTAAAGAAAAAGGTCAGAAGTGTAATGCCAAAGGATCATTTTCGGAGGCATAAAAAAAATGTGTGAAGTATACCTGAGGGTTATCTGGGAATGGTTGATATAGAGGATTAACTGTAGTCGGAACATGGTAGATCTACATTGCACCAGCTGCATCCACATATGGGATCTCCCCAGACAAGCAATGATTAGGGGCCATGGGGACCCTGTCAGCATCAGCTCTAACCTCAGCAACAAAAGGGCCTCTAACTGAAGTGCCCATACCAGGACTAGATGAAGAGAGCCCAACAGATGCACCCATGCTATGACCTGGGCCAACCCTAGCACTAAAAGGTCCTGCAGCCCCCGAGGGCCCACTTAGCCTTCTATATGGATCACCAATAGGACCAATCAAGCTGGTATGACAGAAGATGACATACTCATCCATAGGCCTCAAAAATAGATGGATGGGAAGACCATTGTACTCCTCATCCGGAGCTCGAATATCCTAGTTCCACCTCATATCAATAGGTGGATGAGCTGGGTCACCCTTTTGGATATGGTCTGAACTCTAACTCTCTCCCCAAGGTAATAAAGCTTGTAGTCAGGGGAGCGGAGTAGTAGTCGGGAGCAAGACAGGGCACCACATCTTCGAAGCTCTGGAGGCATCTGAGCCATCCTGTTCCTATACGGCATAGGCACGACCTGCAAAGGCAAACTCACATCGGTAAGTAACCAGAAGGCTGAATTAAAAAAGGAAGAGGTTTTCATATACACCTGTGAAGTATTAAGGCTGCTGAAGAATGCCCTGATAGTTCGGAACTCTCACTTATCAGAGTCCGCCCAAAATTCTCTGTTCCATCGAACACCTGCCAGAAACACTTCTAGTATAGGGATACCCAAAGCAGGGGCAAGTGTTGGAAAATACTCATAGGCCCAGACCTGTCAAAGTAAGGAATCAGCAAAAATAATAACAAGCAAAAAGTCAACAGATGAAAGATATACCTCCCAGATAAAGTGTGTAGCCAAAGGAAGTGAAAGCTCCCCGGGATAAATCAGACATCTCCCGATACATTGTGCTCAGAACAACACCAGCCCAATCAAACTCTCTAAGGATAGACAGATCCATTAAGCTAGGAAGAATGCTAAGGCTCACAGTATCTCGACGGGTATGGCCGAATATGCATCCTGCTAAGATCAACATCATGAGCCTGGCCACGAGCTCAACATCATGTAGCTCGCCAGTAAAGGGCTCCATATCTCTCATGCGAGCCTGCAACCAAGTGCGAGTAATGCTCAATTTGGTTCGAGGAGGAGCCATACCAATCAGAGCCTCCATTTGTTCATCAGTGAATACGTCCCTCCAGTTAGTGCACGTCTCCAGATCATGAGTCCCGAAGCTAAGACCGGTCAGCATGGATAAGTCCATAGGTGTGACGGTCAGCTCACCACATGGGAAATGAAATGTGTTAGTGGTATTCCACCAGCGCTCAGCCAAAGCCTTGATCAAAGGCACATTGCTCTCAGTCGAGCCCTTCACCTTCAGAAAGGATATGAAGCCAGTAGGCTTAATCAAAGCCCTCAGCAGACTCTCCTCCGACAAAGCATCAACCAAGTACGCTAAATTTGACTTAGCACCTCTATTTCTAAGTATTTTGCTCTATTCTAGTTTTAAAAAAAAATGATGATGAATGAATGCTGAAAAAAAATACCTCCATCTCGCCAGTCCAAGAAACATGGTCTTCTGGCTCTAGCAACAGATCCTCGAGATCAGGATTATCCCGCAGGGTTTCATATCTATGATGTCCTCTACTCGAAGTAGCACTACCAGAAATGGAAGCCATAGAGAGAAGCTTTAGAGAGAGAAAAGCTAGAGAGAGAAACTTGCAAATGAGAGTGAGTGAGAAATAAGAGCCTCCCCACCCCTATTTATAGATTTTGAGAATTCTCAAAATGATCATCATGTCCTTGACATTAGCCGGAAATGCTCCAGATGCCATACCGGGTTCATTTCAGATCAGATTTCAGTACCGTCAGTTCCATGACATCCGTATGATTTTTATTTGTCCATGGAGACATCATTTGCCCAATTCTGACAAGGGAAGCTCCCGTTTTGCAAGAAATACCAGAAATAGAAAAATATCAAAAAATTCAAAATCATCTGAAACCTGGCAGACTCAGACCTACACACCCTCAGATACTCTTAAATGCGTTCAGAAAGCATTTCTTTCACCTCAAATAGACAAACGTAAACCAATTCACCTATATCATGTTTGTCACCCAGACTGAACAAACGTGATGGGGGCAGCTGTGAAAACTAATTTTTTACACCCCCTCAGACCCGTGCCAAGCAGAACGACACCTACCAAGCCCTAGTTCTCTCCTAGACAGACCTGGATGCACCTAAGAAGCACCGAAACGGACCAAAGGTGGGCTGCCAAGCCTAATGCAAAGGGTTGCTGCCCCTATGAAAGGGCTTGCGGTAGCACGACCCATTTTTAGATGGCCAAGCCTACTGCGCCCCTTCATGTCTACTGCCACGCCCTCTCTTATGCGGTACCGCACCCCCCTCCGGTGGCAATCCTTCTTCATGCCCATGGCAGCTCCAATTTTGCACTACACTTCAATTAGCCCATATCAGGAAATGGGAGACCAGACTTCCCAAATCCTCAATTATAAATAGAGGCCTTCCCCAACCTACCAAGACACTGAAATGGCCTTGGGTTGAGTTATCACCAACAATTTCACTCTCTTCTCTCTCTTTATACCTATTCTTCTTATTTCTTTAGTTCTCTTTGATCTAAAGAAGGATAAAATCGGGTCGAGTGGAGTCCCAACACTAAATTAATTAATTAATTAATCTATTTTATTTTAAGTGTTATTTTCTTTGTTCTGTTTTGATTTCCTTTCAAGAAAAGGAGTCCGACTCCTCAAGGCAATCTAACCGCCTACCTCTGACTCTTCGAGGCAATCTAATCGCCTCCCTCCGATCCTTTAAGGCAATTCGTCCGCCTCTCCTCCTCAAGCCATTTTCCAAAGTGGAACTCCAATTCGGCAAGGCATTTTGACCGCCGCCTCTTCAAAGATCAAGAAAAAAGGTAACTAATCCTTAAACCATCTCTCTCATTCTTTCACCTTGTATTTTTCTTTTCAATTCGGTAAAAGAACAAAACATGATAAAAAGGTTAAAATCAAACATTTTATAAATCAAATCAACCCTGCCTTAGCAAGAAGGATGAACTACGTGGGTTTTGATTCCCATTCAAAGGGATACGTAGGCATGCTATATCAAAGCATCAAATTTGAAAATTAACCAAACTATCTCTTTTCTTCTTTTAATTTCTATTATTCGCTTTATTTTATACCATTTGGAGAATGTGTGATCGACCTAGAACCCATTAGGGTTAGAGTCGATATCTCTTATTTTTTTGGATTTTAAAATGTAATAAATAAGTTATTTTCTTTATCGTTTTATTTACTGCTTTATTTATTTTAAATTTGTTTATATGCTTGATTTACTTGTTTCATACATTATAAAATGT
>CANXYC010291146.1:0-29278 GCA_948193065.1 Aleurites moluccanus | reverse complement strand
TATATATATATATATATATATATATATATATATATATATATATATAGATATATATATATAGATATATACCGTTATTTTATTTAATCGGTTCAACTTCGATTGAATTTTTAATCATCTGTCTTCACCAGTTTTTTAACCATTTCGGTTTTGAAAACATTGCTTAATAGCATACCCAACAAAACAATTGAAAGTTTTATATTTTTTTTTTACACGTAAAAAAGGAAAATCGATTGTTGATATTGAATTCCCTAACCTTTTATATTACAAAATAAATACGAATTAAAGATGCAATACCTATCAATAATTGATATTTGGGTTAATTCTTTGATGATTTCTTGATTGTATATTTGCAGTCAAGGCAAGAGTTCACTTTGTGCCGAGTATACAAGAAATCAAAAAGCTTGCGAGCATTTGATAGACGGCCATTAGGGGTGGAGATAGGTGATCAGATGATGAGAGCACAACCAGCAGCTGCTGCCCATGGCGATGAGGCAACAACAACATCTCTTCATCAAAGCCCTTTCATGGTGGAGACGGGGAGAACAAACTCACCGGAGAGTTCTTCCTCAGAAGACCATGGCACAAATATTCCTACTCAAACTGGGGAAAGTAGTAACACTCCAATGTATATTGATAATGAAACTTCGTGGGATTGGGATCAACTGGACTGGTATTATGGAGGAGATCACAATTAATTAATTTGCTGCTCAAGATATTGGAAAATTAAATTAAGTGGTATGGAGCTGCTTTTATTAAGAATAAATATACTAAATCATGTATAATATTTTATTTCTATTTTCACTATATCTATATCTATATATATATATTAATTTACTTAAACAGAAAAGTTTTGGCCATATCTCAAGTAATAACTCTTTTAATGAAGTTACTTCATTAATTTTTTTTTTAAATCATTATATTTTTACAGATTTCAAAAAAAATTCATAGATATTTAATTAGTTTTTTTTTTTTAATCCAATAATAACGTGAAACTACTTTAAGATTAATATTTCATTTATATTAAATTTTTCTTCTTAAATGCTTAATATTTTAATCTAATGATAACACAAAACTACATTACAATTAACATTTCATTCATATGTTAAATTTTTCTTCTTAAATGCTAAAAAAAGGTTGAGAAAAATGACATGTTTGTAGAAAAACCAGTGATTTCTTTTCTCTTCTTCCTAACAAATCAATGAGCAAAACCAAAATTTGACCGATTGACAACATCACAGGAAGCACAAGTTTGGATATCAAGACCGAGAAGCCATACCAGTGATCTGATTCTGATCCCTTATCCCGTTTCTTCTTAATTGTGAGCCCAACCCACGAATTTAATTCCTATGGGCCCCTTATATGCCCAAAAATCCTAATTAAAAGAAAAATGAAAATTCTTTTAAATTAAATTAATTTATATTTGAAAAATAAAAATTTATTTTGCCTGTTAAAAATACTAATATGTATCAATTTTCTTAAACTTTTTAAAAAACAATTCTTAAGGTGTTTGATAGGGGTGGAAGAAAACTGGTAAGATGAAATTGAACTAAACTAATTAAATCAAATTGAAATTAATGATTTCATAATTATTTTATTTGGTTTCAGTTTAAAAAATAAAAGAAAATAAAATTTTGATTTAATTTATAATTTCAACTTTATATCTCGGCTTCAAATTGAACTGACTCAAAGTTACATATAATTGAGCTGAATCAAAGTTATATATATATATAAAAGAAAAATATTTAAATCTCAAATTAAATTAAATTTTTAGTATATTTTATTTTTAAATTAAATTAAATAAATTATAAAATCATTGATTTCAATTTAGTTTAATCGATTTGATTCAATCGGTTTAGCTTCCATCCCTAACCACCCATATGAGCTGTACCATACCTCCAGGCTCCACCCATGGAAGAACCATAACAAATTTTATAATAAATTTATTCAAAAGGTCAAATTTAAAATTTTTATAACTTGATAAAAATTCTCTAACTGAATGCTCCTAATTAATTTAATTGGTTTTCAACTATTGATTTCATTAGTTATAATAAGATAGAGTTGACACAACGCATAATAAAACTATTAGATTAATTAGACTTGTAATATAAATTAATTTTATTAGAGTCAATTTGAATAGGGAGATTTGGACCATGAGAATTTAGATTTATAATTTGAAATATAAATTCAATATTTGTATGGTTTAAAATATGTGAATTTGAATTTGAATCCAAATTCAGGTGAGAATTTACTACCTAAAAATATAAGATTTCAAACGACAACTTAATTAGAATATATTTTAAACAAAATTTGAAGCATTTTTACTCAATAAAAATCCAACCCCACCTAAATAACTTAATAGTCCAATTTGGATCAAAAATCTACATGACATAGCTCAACAATTATGTTTTATTAAAAACAAATTTATAAAGTTGTGTGTGTTTTTTTATGTGGAATTTAATGTCTGTTAAGATAATAAATATCTCATTATATATAATTGAATTCTCTAATATCAATAGTTAATTTCCCCATAATTATATATGCTTTCAATATTTTTAATATATTATTATAGTCTAATCAATCAATACATGTAAAAAATAATTTATATATCTATTATATCATAATTTATGACTAAAATTTTAATTTCACCTCATAAGAGACTCGCGTTAGGTTTTCAATTTCACCAATATTTTTAACAATGTCAAATACTCAAATTTAATAATAACATGTATTATAGTTAGGTGATGTCATTGGTGTCGTATTGAAATATGAGAATTCAAATAAATGAGTGAATGATACGATTAAATAATTATTTCAAATCCTCAATTTTAAACACAATTTATTTATTAAATAATATGAATACGACACATATAATCAATTTATAAAAAAAAAAGTTTTAATTGAATTTATATAATATTAATTTATTAAAATTAGTTTGAATCGGTATTTTTCAACTACATATTCACATAAAAATTAGATAATAAATTTCAAATTATCATTTTTTTCACTAACAAACACTTGATATTTAAACTCAATTAACACAGTTTAAATATTAAAAAATTAAAAATAATAATATAACACAATAAAATAATATCTCAAAATAAAATAAAATCTCAAAATAAAAAATAATTAAAATTCAGAAAACTATGTAATTATCTATTTAAAATAAAATATAATATAAATTGGTCCTTCAAAATTTAAATAATCATCTTTTTGGATTTCAAATAATTTCAAATATCTAGATATCACCAAACAAATATGATAAAATAAAAATAAATTTCAAAATTAAATATATAAATAAAAATAAGTATCAAAAATCACAAAAATAAATTATCAACTTAAAATTATAAGTTTTACCCTGTAATTGATTTCACATACATATTTGAATTAACTTTTGAATTTCTATTTTAAATGAATCAATCGTATATTAATTTTAGTGTTAAAGCGGATCCATTTAAATTTAATATATCATATTTCCAGGCAGTGTCGGATTTTGCCATCCCTAATTTTGGCCCTTAAAAAGACATAACAAAAGCCGGAGTTTGACGTTTGACAGATCCAAACCATTTTTTTTTTTTTAATAAAAATGAAAATAAAAATAGTGTTATTAACTTATTATTATTAGTTATCCATCACTGCCTTGTGCAGATATCTTTCACAGCCATTGCAGCACAGGATCAAGCACTGAACAGCCTTAATCATTCAAGCTAAGTATTATTATTATTATTACATCTTAATTTATAATACTGAATTTAATTATTAATTAATTAATTAGTGTTTTCTGATAGTAGCAAGTCAATAGAACAAATTTCAATTAAAAAATTAGATTATTTATGAAAATAATAAAATATTTAATATAATAATTATATTTCAAAAACATATATATAAATTATAAATTGTAAAATATTGAATTTCCTATCCTCATCCAAAAAATCAAAATTTTAAATACAAGGATTTAAAATTTAAAATTTTATATGTCATTTAAACAATTAAATTTCAAATGAATAAATTTTAAATTTTACAGCACTCTCCTTTAAATTTTTAATAATGAGCCAAAAGATAAATAAAAGGAGGTCATATCCACAACAAATAGAATTGGATTTAAAATAAATTAAGGTTTAATTATTTTTAAAAATTAAAATTAACTAATAAGTAATTAAATTTTAAATCTTAGTTTGTAAAAGTTAAGTTAAAGTAAAAGAATGGGTTTTTCGAGGTACTGGTCGTCTTGGCATTATCCGTACTCTAAAATCGTCATGGTCTAAAATTGGGCCGTGACAAAGTTGGTATTAGAGCTAAATGCCTAGTAAACCTATAATGTTATATGTTAATAATAGAGTAAATACCAAGCAACATAGGAATTCGCGTATCGTCTAAGTTAGATGTTATCTTCATTGTTTGAAATCCTGCGAATCTGTAGTATGAATATTCCTTTATACTATGTAAATTGTTATTTTATTTAAATATATGCTGATGTCGAGAAGTGTGAATAGGGGTGATATATCTGAAATGGAGGGTGAGCATACAGCATATAGTGGAGAGCCTGAGATAGGCACTGATACTTCTTTATAGGTAGAGAGGATTAGTCCTGAACCACCTAGAGCACGACAACATACAGAGGGGAGTAGTATTGGTGAGACTGCATTGAGACAGGAAATGTAGGATTTTAGGCAAGAAATGTTAAGGAAAAATCAGGAAATGATGCAGATGTTACAGGTACATATAGCAGCACAGGCAGCAGCAGTACCACAGCCACCTCCACCACCTGTTCAGCCTGTTATACAGCCTGAGATACCACCAGCATAAGAGAGAGTGCCAGTTGAACAAAGAAGGGTAAGAAACCGTAGAATTATACTTGAGGGTGATTTCAGTATTACAGAGTTTCTGAAGCTACAGCTACCTACTTATTCTGGGGAGTATGGTACAGACCCCAGTGACTTCATTGAGAGGGTGGATAGGGTTGTCAGAAAGCTACCATGTTCAAATGCCAGGATTATTAAACTGATAGGTTTGTTATTTGTGGGGGATACTTCTGTATATTTTGATGAGCACATTGATGCTAATATACATGGTAATGACCCGATCACCTAGGAAGAATTTAAACAGAAGTTAATGGATGAATTTCTACCAGCAGGAATCAGGGACAAAAATATTATGAAATTTGAGCAGCTAAAACAGGGGAATCTCAGTGTCACTGATTATGCTAGAGAGTTCAGGAGACTGAGTAAGTATGATAGGCAGATAGCACCCACAGAGGCAGACTTGATTGGTCATTTCAGGAGAGGTCTGCATGCTTCACTGCATAACATACTGTTAACTGGACTGTATACTTCTCTGGGACAGATTATTGATGCAGCAGCACAAATGGATATCAAATATAAAGAAGAAAGATCAGATAAAGACATAAGAAAGAGGAGCAGAGGGGGAGAGTTCCCTAGATATGGAGAGGGATCATCTCAGATTGGTATGGTTAGGCCTACTCAGAGGCAGTTTCAGACACCCCCAATACAGAGTCAGAGGAGGGATGTTTCTAGAGGAGGCAGGATAAGACCACCTACCCAAGTATATTCTAGAGGATCCAACAGACCAGTGCAGCAGATTACAAAGATACCTCTATGTGAGCACTGTGGAAGGAGACATGCTGGAGAATGCAGAGCTAGAGCAGGGACATGTTTTAAATGTGGGTAGTTTGGCCATTATTTGAGGGAGTGTCCTGTGAGAGTTTCACAGCAGGCTGGTTCAGTAGTATCTCAGCCTACTGTACAGATGAGTAGAGGAGGAGCTGGTAGAGGTAGACCAGCAGGACAGGGTCAGCCAACAGCACAGCCACCAGCAGGGCGAGGTAAGGGGAGAGTTTTTGCCATGACCCCACAGCAGGCCCAGGGATTACATGATACTGCAGTAGGTATGGTTCCTATTTATGATATTGAGGCATATACATTATTTGATTCTGGTGCCACACACTCTTGTGTCTTCTGTATTTGCTAGGAAAATAGGGTTAGCTAGGGAACCTTTATTGATGCCATTAGAGGTAGCTACACCATTGGGAGAGAATATAATTATGGGTTATAAATATAGAAATTGTCCTGTGAAGATAGCTGATAGAGAGTTACTTGCAGTGTAATATCCATATTTTTGAAATATTTTTTAAAAAATTATATTCTATATTATAAATAATAATTATTTTGTGAATATTTAATTAAAGTTATGAATATAAAAGAATTTTTGGAATTTATTATATTTTAAAGAAATAAATATTTGAAAATAAAAAGGGAAATATATTTTTTAAAAATTAATTTTAATTTAAGTAATTTATATATAATTAGAAAAATATTATTTTTTAAGTTTTAGTATGTTAAAAATGAAGTATATTTTATAAGGAATTTATTGATTATTTATTTATAATATTTGGACTTAAAATGAATTTTCTACAAATTTTCAAATATATATATATATATATAAGGACCAATCAGAGACTGCCACGTGACAGCCTCGGATTGGTTGCCAGCAGATTTTAATCTGCTGGAATGTGAGAAGAGCAGAAGCAGAGGAAGAAGAAGAAGAAGAAGAAGAAGAGGAGAAAGAGGTGGTCGGCGGTCCGACTTCCGGTGCCGATTCCGGCCAAACCAGAGGGAGGTGATCGACACCTCCCATACCACCGTGTAGCCTACCATGAGAAGAGTTTATAGGCACTGGTCTTGCTCAATTCTGACCACCAGCTTTCTTTTGGTACCCATCTTGCCACCTGAAATTCGCCGGAAAAGGAGATCGGAAAATGGAACCACCGGACTTTCAATGGCAGAATTCGGCCAATTCCGGTGGCCAATCCCGATGACTCTAATTTTGTTGAACTTCATTTTTCATGGGCTTTCCAATAGAACCAATTTTGCCCCGATCGGAGATCGAAGCCGGGACTGAAAAATATGGGACACGCGTAGATTTTCGATAAATTTTAAATGTATTCCTTACTGTCATCAGGAGGCGCTCCGAAAAGAGCTACCTGGTTAATGATCGTCAAGTTATGAGTTGATATATTTAATTTAACTATGTAAACAAGAATTGATGAATACATTGATGGATGAAATATATGTATATAACTATCATTATTGCATTAGTTAGGAGCATGATGTATGTTTATGTCATATTATATGATGTTTATGTTGATGATGAATGATATCGTATGTATATGTTGACGATGAAAAATAGGGTGATGTGGAATCCACCACTAACACATAAACATTAATGATGTAACGTGACACAACATAATTTATGATGATGTTATTATAGGGATTGCCTAGTTCGAGTTGATCTCACCGTGGCTCTTGGACATGGATAAGACAGTATAGGGATTTCTGGTTTGAGTTGATCTCACCGTGGCCCCATAGTTGAAATTTAAGAGAGCCAAGGGAGGGGGTCGACTCCCCATTTACGATAAACAAAAACATAAATGAGGTTGGATTCCACGGACATTTTCCATCATGTATGTTATGTATGTTTATGGATGATTATGTGTAATGTGGCATTTCATGTAGATTAAATAAATGACATGCATGCTAAATTAATTTATATCAGCTCATTGAGTCGAATGTTCACCCATGTTCAAATATTTTTCCAGGTTCCGGGTCGAGCTTAAAGAGATTTAAATTTTTAAATTGAGTATTCCTGCCTTTTTATTTCTCAGGCAATAAAATTATTTAATTTACTATGTCATTATTTTATATTCACTGTATTACATTTTTAGAGCTCCGCATTGTTATTTTCAATGTCAGATTTATGGTCACATTTTTATGGATTATTCTGTTAAGCAGAAATTTTTAAATAATGATGTTAAGTTATTGAGTTTCTGTTGTCAGTCAGGCTTACTACGGGTTCCAGAAGTATTATGCTTTCCCATTCTCTAGTGCCGGTCACGTGCCCAATTGGAGTCGGGTCGTGACAAATATCATCTATTTATCTGTCAACATCATTAGGCAAATTTATATATTAGCATATTTCATACATTTTAGATAACAGTTAGAAGTATTATTTACACATCATTTTATACAAAACTAACTTAATTATACAACTGTAGAGCTTCTAGAGTTTACAAATCATAATATGAACGTTGATAATTACATTACAAAGGATAATTGGTTCCACTGAAGAAGGAAACCATGGAACCACTCTACTCCTGTCCTGAAAAATATTTAACCACTAAAAGAGTGAGTATTTTAAATATTCAGTGAGTCAAATGTATATTATTATACAGTGGATTAGGTAGGTAACAATAAGTAAATAATAAATAATTGATGGTTTCATAAATAACACACCAAATGCCTAACTCATAGATAAATAAAGGACAATTATTGGTAGAATATTTAAATTTAAACAATAAATTACATTAAAAAAATAAGTAGGATAAATGAATCAATAGAACTCATGGCATGTCAGTATAATAAATATAAAGAGTTTTGTACACATATCACATATCAATCTCATTAATAAAGCATAAGGTGGATTATGCATTATGGTTAGTACATTACCTATTCCTAGCAATGGTTAAAATAGTTATTGTGCACAATGCCGATGGTTTTCCCCTTACTACCCCATCGGAATAGTAACTCTGTTATACTAACATGTAAAATAAGAAGAAGGAACTCATATAGATGCCAAAAAGGCCATTGAAAATGCCATATCAACATAGGATAGGCAATGAGAAATAATTACAGTAACAAGTAAGCAATAGAAACAATAAGGTTCAATTAATAAGGCAATAGGCTCATCAATATCTTATCAATCAATTAATGTCAATAATTCAATAAAAAAGAAATAAGTTCAATAATTGATATAACACATGGCAAAGAACTCAAGTATGGGCTAGGTACAAAAGTGAGCAACAATGGTAAGTTACGCTGGCGATGATGGCATTGGCTTGGTAGGCCTATGGAAATTTCAAAGGGGCATGAACACTTGGTGTGCACACTTTAGGTCCATTTTGATGGGTCTTTGGGAAAAGTTTAATAATGCCCAAAATTCACATATCAAGTTCACATTACAATAAACACAATGGCAATAACAAATACAATATTAATTCAAAGGAAAACATAGAAAATTAAGCTTGAAAGCAAAGAAAAATCAAAGGGTTTCTCATATGGTAGTTCAACTAAGACTTTATAAACATGGAGTTGGTTTTTATAATTTTAAATATGGTTTATATTTAACTCACCTCAATTGCTAGATTAATTTAATCTACCCCTTGAATTTCAATGCTCCAAGTAAACTCATATCACATCTTTATAATTTCCATCATCTTTTCCATTTAATTTTTGTATTATAATCAATTAAACATCATATTAACATTTAATTCTAGTACAATTTCTAATAATTAACTCAATTTAAGTTTTTCCCTCAAATTCTAGGGTTTTAAGTCTAAGGCTTTCCTTTAGTATTCACTACTGGCAGCCCTGATTCATTTATTGTTATCTTGAACTACAAATGTCCAATTACTTTAATTATTTTTTCTACTTAAACTAGAATCTCAGGTTCCAATATATCCAAAATTTAGAATAATCCAAGCATTACAAAATTCATGATGGTTATCTAAAATAAGCCCTGTTATCCTGCAACATTTATCTAGGAAGACTCCACTAATATGATTGTAACTCCAAAGATATATATCTAATGATAAAACTATTTCAGAAATATTTAGATAATACATAAATGACTATTTTTTTTTTTATATTTAATACTTTTTCTAATTTAGACTCTAAAGTCCTCAAATTAATAAAATACAATAGCATTTTCTTTTGAGTTATCCATCCGAGTTAGTTTCACTTTTAGCCTAATATCTCCTTACTCGCTTCAAAATTTATAAAACTGTTTTACAGGCATATATTTAAGACCTAAAGCTACAACTTTTATGTTTTTCACTTTTCCAAATTCATTCTTTAAGACTCCAGAAATTGAGCTTCAACCTTCTCTTCTTAACACATATGTTAAAATTCCTAAACTCTTTTAGCTTAATATTTCATAAATTAAACTCAATTTGTTTTAATTTCTTCTAACCATAAACATAGGGTTTACAACTTCTAAAACTTTAATTTTCATTCATCTATTTTCCTATATTCTAACTCTAGAATTCATAAGAATAAATTTAAAGATGAGTACATAGGATTTTACTTTAAAGCCTTGATGGATTGTTGGAAGGAAAATTTGATGGAGGTTGTTTAGGGGAGAAATTCAGCCACACCAACAATGGAGAGGAAGATGGAGTTTTTTAGAGTTTTTTTTTTAAATAATTTAGATGTGAGACCCACTAAATAGTGTATTTTTCATTTTACCCTTATATGATTTTCCTATTTACAATAATGTCATTCTTGATTTCTAATAATTTCAAGCATAGAAAAATTTCATTACACTTTTAATTTTCCTTTAACTTATCAAATTTAGTTTATCTTAAAATGGAATAAGCAATTTAAATAATTAAGGTTTATGTATATAATTTAGGGTTTATGAAAACTTAAGGAAAAATTAGTAAGGAGTTGTTAATCAATTACAATGAAAAATATAGAAAAAATACATTTAATTTCAATATCAAAAGTGGGAAGTGATTTAGATTTTTTTTTGCTGTTGTTTTACTCAATACTGTCCTAGGGTATGAATATAATCTTAAATAGGAGATTTCCAATTTATCCCTGACTTTCCACTTATTTATAGTTTTGTCATTTCTTGGTTTTCCATCAGTTCAATTTATTTTTCCATTCTTTCTTTTTATCATCACCTAACATTATATTAGTCTTATGGTTGTTCACTTGTCAAGATTTAATATTCCTAAATTTGTTGTAGAATTGGCTTGTCATATTGGTGAAGTTCTACAAATATTTTTAGTCACAATCGAAAAAAAAAATTCATGATATTTACGGCATATTCTAGGGTATTACAGGTAGCTTTAATCTCTCTACAGGCACCAGTTTCCAATGAGTAAATTTTAACCAAAGGTAGAAACACATCGAGTTGTTTGTCTCATTAAGCATAAACAACTCTCACTACCTAATAATCACTTCTCTTCGAGTCAAACCCAAATCCAAGAACCAATATACAAGGACCAACAATGTTGAAAATGACACATGATTGAGGGAACAAAATATAGCATTTAATTAAAGAGTTTCAGAGAATGATAATCCCAATCATCTCGAAGATATTGTCAGAAAGGCAAAGGAGACCATGAGGTGATTTGACATATGGAATTTTGGTTTGAATCTCGTATCAAATTGAACTTTCACTTAAAAAAATTCTGTAAATATTTTTAAAAGTCTTAATTAAGGGGGGATGTATTCAATTTAGATTTTTAAAGACTTTTACGGATTAAAAAAGTTAAGGTGTATTCAATATAGACTTTTAAAAACTCTGTGAAAGTAAGATGATATTCAATCAAAACTTTTAAATACTCTAAAAAAGTCTGTAAAAGTCAAGAGGTATTCAATCAAGACTTTTGTAAAATCTTTAAAAGTCTACCGATATTCAAAAAGTCATTAACTTTTAAAGATTTTGGATAACTTTTTATGCATTAGTACTTACAAAATCTCTCTAAAATTCTCTTTCACTTCTTCTTAAGATTTTACAAGATTTAGGATGACTTTTTATTTTTTATATGCTGACAGAAGAAATAATCAAACCGAATTAAACCAAACCAAATCAAATCAAAAGACTACTGCAAATAATGAATTCATTTTTCAAAATCATTCGTTTGAAAATATATATAGATTGTATACTCAAACTGAAAATATATAGAGATTATATACTCAGACTTACATTGATAATATTATTTTTTATTTTTTAAAAAATATTATTATTATGAGTAATAATCTACCATTAATATGAACCCAAATAATAAATCTTAATTTTCTACAAATATTAAAATAACTATTACAAATTAATCAAAGTTTATAAAAGTTTATTTATGTCTATAAAATGAAAGTATGCAAAAATTATTTATAAAGTCATTAAAAATAATCAAACTACCATTAATATGAACCCAAATAAGAATTCTTCTCAAGATTTTAAAAGATTTTGGATGACTTTTTATTTTTTACATGCAGAAGAAATAATCAAATTGAATTAAACCAAACCAAATCAAATCAAAAGACTACTGTAAATAATGAATTCATTTTTCACAATCATTCGTTGAAAATATATATAGATTGTATACTCATATTTACATTGACAATATTATTTTTTATTTTCTAAAAAATATTATTATTATGAGTAACAATCTACCATTAATATGAACCCAAAAAAAAATCTTAATTTTCTACAAATAGTAAAATAACTATTACAAATTAATCAAAGTTTATAAAAGTCTATAAAAATTTATTTATGTCTATAAGATAAAAGTATGCAAAAATTATTTATAAAGTTATTAAAAATACATAAAATTGTACAAAAGTCATTCACTTAAAAAAGTCTATAAAAGTCATTAATTCTCTTGATTCAATATATCTCCCTAAATATACTCTTTAGTGGGACATTAAAAAAATTTAAAATTTAATGATTTTTTATATCATTTACTGTATTTTAAAAAACATATAATTATCATTATTATTAAACATAATTTTAGTAAGATTTCATATATGCACTAATTTAATTATATTACTATTAAATTTAATTGGTAAAAATATCTTCAGACATTTGTATTTTCATGTTTTGACTATTGAGTTCATATAATTCACTTTTTGTCGATTAAATCTTCAAACTTTTATTTTGATATGTATCAAATCATTTTTTGACTAGTTTGACTGAAGTGGAGACTTTTGGATGCTGACTGAAAAATAAAAAAAATAATAAATTAGCCTAAAAACACCCCTAGGCCCTTATATTTTCATGTTTTTTGCTATTAAGTCTCTATAATTCACTCTTTATCAATTAAACCCTCCAAATCTGCAACACAACAATTTCAATTTCTCTAATTAATTCATCAAGAGATTTTGTATCTTCAACAAAATTAAACAATTCAATACTTTCATCAAACACTTTTTATTGTTGGGCAAGTTTCAATTCCTCAAATTCTTCAACTCCTACAACATATTGTATGCATCTCCATATCCACGATTCTTCAAATTCTTCATGAGCAGTGAGTGTACTAGTATCGCCATGGAGAGCATCAACATAGGAAAGAAAGCCAATATGAATACCAAGGAAAACAAGGGTTCATGAGATCTTATTAACAGTTAAACTAGATTTACCAATGCTAGTGAAGAAGATAGCGCCGTGATAATTGAGGAGTTTTTTAGTGAAAGATAAGGTCTGAGAAATATTTAGATTATAGAAGAAGTAATTTGTGTGGTTTTGTTGGGATTTAAAGAGATTGAGAAGAATGATTTAGTTAATTCGGTGTAGTTTCGAATCTGAAGGAAGATATAGAGATCCCACTGTTGCTATTTGTTCCCCATCTACATGCATCACATTTCTTAAAAATTTATTGCAATTCATCAACCAGAGGTTTGAGTTTGAGATATTGGAGATATCCCTCTAATCAACAAAAATGCAGCGACGGTTACTCGATTATTTTTTTTCATTTTGCTGAGTTTTATTTCAAACAATATTGGAGATATTGTGGAAGATGAGTGGGGTTGGATCTAGTTATATGATGTGTCGTTTAAGTTTTTATTTTTTTAGTTAACCGGAAAATAATTCGTTAAAAAAAAAATCTAATGTATTGAAAAATAAAAATTAATGAATTTAATTGATAAAAAATGAATTATAAAGACTCAATAGCAAAAAATATGAAAATATATATATCTGAGAATGATTTTAATCTAATTTATTATTTTTTTTTATTTTCATAAATTTTCTTTTTGTGCTTTTAACTCGTGTGAACTCTACTTTTATTAAATCCATGAAACAAAGACTTAATATATCAAAAATTAAAAATTAAAAGGCTTAATCCGTAAAAAGTGAAATATAAGAATTGAAGAAAAAAAAAACGTGAAAATAGAAGGACTGTGAATAGTTTTTGCGAATTTAATTATGCAATTCCTCTCTCTAGTCACCCATTTCTGCTATTCTTCTCTTTGGCTCCGTACATTACTCCGTTCGCAGGTCCCCTCTCTCTCGCTCTCTCTGTTATATGCATTGTTGGTCTGTTTGGTTTCTGAGAAATCCAAGGAAAACTCGGGGGCCGGGGCTAAGTTTTTCTCAGAAACCAAACAGAGTTTCGATTTGAAAAGCTCTCTTTGTTTTTTGTCTAGCCAGCCGAATTGTTCGATTCGCAATCTGTTTGTTACACTAATGGAGCTTATTGCGCCAAATCTCTGAATCTGAAGTCTAATTTTGCAATTTTCCCATTTAGGTTGATTCTATTTTTTAACTGACTTTTGTTTTCTGTGTTTTCAGAATTTCTTTTTTGTGTTGTGGTTTAGGTGAAGGTGAAGGTGACGACCTGAATCATATACAAGAATGGTTTCCTTTGAAATGAATGACCGGAAAAGTGAGCTAAATTTGAGTATATTTTGAATTACTGTGAAATACGGAGCTCTTTTGTTGTTTATTACCAAATTTATGGATGTGTATGCTTCAATTTAGATTTGCCTAGGTCGTTTGGAAATCAGTTTAATTGATAAAGTGTTAATAGTTTGGAATTAAATACTAGACAGAAAGGAATTCAAACATTCATGATAGATTGGGGAGAAACATGCAATAATTGGAATTTGATTTTGTTTCATTAACAAGATAGTCATTAGGAGATGTAGAAGGTGAGAAGAGAGAGGCGAAATGGTCAGCTCAGTCACTCTTCTTGAGCTGAATCTTATATCTGGGGGAATTGATTTCAACCCTGTTACAATGAAGTTTGAAGACATAATCAAGAATCAAACATATCATGATCCATTAATTAAGCCCAGCTAAAGAGCATCTGTAAAAGTATTAACCATTACTTGTTTAGGATTTAGGCTCTATTATTTTGCATATTGCTCAGAAAATTGTAGAAGGCTCTAGTTAGTCAATGTTCATTGGCCATTTTTGGCATGGTCCTGCAGTCCTTTTCTTATGATTCTTTTCCTCAAACTCAACTAAATAATTAAGAACTCTTTCATTGCAAAATTGGGGATTCTTGCGCATTCATTGAGAAGGACGCATTGCAGCTTAAACTTCTTCTAATACCTTGAACAAATTATCACTTCTAACACGTTAAACTTTTGTGCCATGATAAAATCAAGTCTAATTGAAAGGTGTGCCAGGAGTTAAATTGTTCTGCACTAGTGGGATTCTTATATTGGTAATTGAGTAAATGGTGTGAGGGGTGGTGTTCTCAAGTTCAAGTCTCTCTTGGACCATGTATTGGTGGATGTAGAGGCAGTGAAGTGGAGTAAGGGAAGGGGGAGTTCTACATTCCATTTTGCAGCCAGAGACTTACTAAGCCTCCAGATGGATTGGAAAAAATAAATAAATAATAACTCTTTAAGTATCGAAGTCTCACATTTTCACATGTCGAACTCTTACAAAAATTCTTCTCATGAAGGGGATCTATATACCTTTTGCTACCCTTTAATTACCTCAATCTTTGGTCCTCCGATGATCCTATGAAACAGTTGAATGGGACTGGTTTAAGATGTCGTGCATATCAGCCTTTATAAAATCTTTCTTTGCTGGTTTTCATTTTTAATATAAAATTACTGGTTTTCATTTTTAATATAAAATTAAGTTCTCTTAGTTGATAAACAAAAATTTAAATCCTTGAAATGTTTCATGAGAGTGTTGCAGTAATTGTGGGTATGGAGCTTTTTTGGAAATGTTTCTGATGATTTCATAACCATCATCAGTCTGAGTTTTTAGTCTATCACTCCATTTGGGAAAATTATAAATTGTGGATATCTGTTGAGGGCACAAAGGAAACAATACTGCGAGCAGTTTTAGGTCTTTGCATCAGAACTTCTTTTTTAGTAGTGCAGAATGCCAAGATGGTTTTTATACAAAGAAGATTTGAGTATTTTTTTTTTCTTTGTTGGTATATGATTCTGACCTACTCTCTGAACTGACTGAGTCTGTGTCCTTATATAGAACATGGGTTATTTATTGTACCAATAATCTTGGTCTTCTAAACTTCCTCTTATCAGTTACATCATCTAAGTTGGTATCAAGGTGGTATTGAAAGTGTATACTGAATGCTGCTTTTATACTGAGATTTTGACAAATCCATTGGAATAAAAGAAATAGCATTTAAGCTTCTAGATTAATATAATCTTATATGTATGAGTCCTGTAGGATCACATCAATTGCTTTTCTCAGCCTCCACCTTTCAAGGTTTGACCTTGATTGATACTTCTAACATTTGAAATTGTGAAATGCAACAGAGATCGGGCTGGGCTTGACAGGATTTGGAATATTTTTCTCATTTCTGGGAATTGTCTTCTTCTTTGACAAGGGATTACTTGCTATGGGAAATGTAAGCTAAAATTTCTCCTTGAATTATGTTTTCTTCTGTTTTCTTTTGGCTGTTGTGTTATGGTTGCTATATAACATTGCCTTTTTTTCTTTATGGTATTCAATCAGATCCTTTTCCTCTCAGGGGTTGGCCTAACCATTGGACTGAAGTCGACCATGCAATTTTTCATGAAACGCCAAAATTTCAAGGTAAAATTTGTTTGCATCATTTTGCTCCACTCAAGTTCAATTTTACAACACTGCTCTATTTACAACCAGTTATGCTTTGTTGACTTTACAGGGATCCATTTCATTTGGTGCTGGATTGTTCTTTATTGTCATAGGATGGCCAATTTTAGGCATGATGTTGGAGGCATATGGCTTTGTTATACTTTTCAGGTATGTTGATTTTTATGTTATGCTTTCAGAGTGATCTTTTGGTTTGAGTGGCTGAAGATGCTAATGGAGATTTTGCAGTGGCTTCTGGCCAACCTTGTCAGTCTTTGTGCAGAAAATACCTATTCTTGGCTGGTTATTCCAACAACCATTTGTCAGATCAGTATGTTTATCTTGCAACTCAAACTTGTTTCTTTAAGTGCAAACTTTCATGAATAATGTGATTATAGAATCCATTTTCCTGTTTCTTTGTGTTACTATTGTGATTAAGTTTGGGAACCACTCTAGCCATTTTGAATTTACATCACAAACATGTAGTGCTCAAGAAAAGCAAACTGTTAATGCATATTGCTTGTAATTATAAGTCAGAGCGATAATCTAGATAAAGTAGATTTGGCTTCAATTTGTGCAAGAAATTCCAAAACCTTAGAGTTAAACCAAGGTTACCAGGTTTGTGGTTCACTCGGGTCGCAAAACGTGATGCGGAAACGCAGAAGGCACATAGAAAAAAATATGGGACGTGGTGAGTATACTTCTTTGAGTCGCTATTTTGGAATGAGATTTGTTTAGAATTTTTTTTTTTGGAACGCTTTGGTTTAAATTACTTAAATATAATATATATATTGCTTATCATGTGATAAGATAAAGATTATCTTTTTAAATAGGAGTATACTTCTTTGAGTCGCTATTTTAGAACGAGATTCGTTTAGAATTTTATATTTTTTTTTGGAAAGCTTTGGTTTAAATTACTTAAATATGATATATATATTGTTTATCATGTGATAAGATAAAGATTATCTTTTTAAATAAGATATATATCTAAATTAAATAGATAAATATAATAAATGTTATTGAATATAAATAAGATATATATATATATATATATTTTTATAAATATGATAAATATGACAATTGTTATTGGATAATCATTTTTTTATATATAATTTTAGTACTATAGGTGTAGATAAATATGAAAGGATTTATATTTTATTTTAATTAACACTTATATTTGTATTTTCTTCACTTTTATTTCATTTTATTTTAAATATATTATTTATTAGTAAGTTCACATGTAAAAGAAATTTACATGCACTAATGAAATTTATTTGAGCAATTTTAAAATTTAAATTCTAATATTATTAATATTACAATTAAATTTTTTTTTCAAGAGTCATGCAAAACTCAACAGGCCATAATTAAACTAATCTTAAAAACTCAATAAGCTTTTACTAATTATATAACTCTTATAATTAATGAAAAACTCTTAGATAACTCTTGTAATTAATGAAAAACTCTTAGAAACTCAAAAAAAATTCAATAGCCACAACTACTAACTAAATAAAATAATTTATTAAATTAATTTTTAAACCCTAGACAACCACTATTACTAACTAAATAAAATAATTCATCAAATTAAATTAATTTTAAACCCAAGAGCCAAGAAAGTAACTCTGAAGTTATGCTCAATAAAATAATATTAATGAATGGATGATGTTACTTTTTCTTTTGTTCTTCATCTTCTTTACTTCTTCTTCTTCTATACCAATGTTGACGTTAGTTCTAATTTTTTTTTTCTTCTTCTTCTATACCAGTGTTGAGACCTTTATCTTCTTCTTCTTCAATGATCTACAAGTTTGTCTCTGTACACATAATATAGATTGCTAATTTTGGCTATCTGATTCCCATTCTCGAGCGAATTGGGATGACGATGACCTACGAATTAGGATGCGTGTCCCAAAACGCGATATCAATGGGAATTTCGCGAATTGGGTAACCATGAATTAAACCATAATTTACATGCAGGGTGAGAAATTCCGCATTGCAATACATTTAGAAGAATGATAAGGGGTACATGTTTAGACATGTTGCAGAGATTGGGTCAAGGATCTTAATTTGATTTGCTTCAGTGTCAAGGAAGCATAGGCTGGTCCTACAGTAACCAATTTGGGTTTCAGTTTAGGTTTGCTTTCAGCTAAACTGAATTGACTCTACACAATAGTATTACTTGTGGAAAATGCTGAATCAAGTGAGACAAGAAGCAACTTTAACTTTATCCCATATAATATCAAAGAGATGCAAAGTTTCATTACATCATCATCCTATTTGTTCACATTGGTTAGCAACTAAATTGCACCTTTTAAATAGGTGACTTTGCCACCTACTGGATCCAATGAACTATTTGGAAACTTTTAAGCTTTTAGTGTTCTTAACACTGTCAAGAGAAGTTTTAGATTGCAAGGAAAGAAAGAAATGCTAATTCTACATGCAAAATAGTTGTTTCCACATTGTGAGAATTGCATGATTGTTGGATGTGAGATAGGCCCTATATTGTGGAACCAGCTATTTTTTATGTGGAAGTAAGTGGTCCCTTGTTGTATGTTGCTCAGCTGATCATTTAGAATTTTGTTTTGGTTGTGGAATTGGACTAAACCACTAACTACACCTATAAAACTATACAAGAAAGGTAGTTCCTCAAGCTTTGTTAAGAATTTGAACAATGGGTCTCTCCTATTTTACTATAACTTTGTAATTTTTTGGAGTGAGCTTTGCTTTATCATGTCATTGTCCACATGTTAGCTATTCTAAACAAGCCATTATGCTGAATCATCTAGAATGTATGACATTCTAAACGACTATTTGCACATTCTGACTATTAACAGATGAAGTTGCTTACTTTGTTTCTTGATAGATAGAACATGTATAGGTGACCAAATGTAGAATTGCAAGCAAACTTCTATACAAGTGCTTGCCAAAGAAAAGCATGCATGTTTTTAAATTTATTCTTTACTCGTGTTAATTTGGGTGATGTGAGGCTTTGCCCTTTGGTCCGTTAAAAATCAGAATGCTCATTCGGGTCTAATCTTACGATAAAAGTGGCTATCACTTTATTTTGCAAATTATCCTCTCTTTTTTTAATGACTTTAGAGAGTTGCCACCTGAATTTACTTTTTAGTTGGAAAAATATAAGGTAAAAACTCATAATTCACTCTAATTTATTTATTTATCCCAAAGAAAAATATACTAGTCTTTTGAAACAAAAAAGAATTCGAAAACTAGATTGTCGGTTTATTTTTAAAACATTTATTTGGATAATTAATATAAAAATAATTTCATGAACAATTAAATAATGGAATGACAAAATAAATGGATAATTATTATGAAATAAAAATACAAGTATAAATTAAAAAAAAATATTGCATAAATTTAAATTAATTGAAAAAGAAAATTGCAATAAAAACCGAAAATAGAGAATAGTTTCTTCCGTTATGGGATTATAAGAAAGCCACACATTCCTAAAATTAGAAGGTGATAGAAGAAGAAAATTATTTATTTTATTTTAGATTTGCCACTAGGACCAAGTGTTTACCTGCGTATCATTTTGAATGGGATTCAAGACCCCACTCATTTCTTTTTTTTTAGCAAAGGAGTTAGTCTGATTATCATTTTTTTGATGATTTTAGAAGAAGAAAGATGCGAGGAAAACTTTAACTAAAAGGAAGAGTTAGGTATTTTACCTTATTTCTTCTCTAAGTTAAAGGATGGAGTATTCTGCCGAATCGAAACTCTACTTTCCACAATGTACAATGCAAGGGCATTTAAATTTTCCCAAAATAAATTAAATTCCAATTGATTCAAAGAGAATCAATACAGTTGCCTCACAAATGAATTAAAAAGAAGCAAATAAATAAAAGTAACTTAAAAACCTAATTCGAAGTCCAATGGAACTAAACTAGGTGGACTACAAATGGAACTGAATTAGATGGACCAAAACCAAAGAGAAATTAACCCTAGGAATTTTGTAAGGAAAAAATAAGAGAGAAGATTATAAGATTAAGAGAACAGCTGTCAATTATCAAGAAGTGAAGAAAATAGTTGAATGAAGGCTGCTTATACAAACCAAAGGGTGGATAAAGGAGTTCCAATCTTTTGATGTGGGAATGGACTCAAAAAATAAAAGAAAAGGCAGAACGATGCTGAGCGTAGGCTTGGTTCGGCCAACTCTGCCAACTTTAGCCTGTTTCGCTTCCTCGGAATTCTGTCGCTTTCTCAGAATTCCATTTTTCGAAGTTTGATAGTATACCAGAGGGTGCTAAAATACATGGTCACAGGTGAACATATATTATTGTCAAGTATAGTGTGAATGTTCTGAACAATGACCTTGTTTTGGCTCTAGGTTATGACTTTTAATGTTCTTTATTGAAAGTGGATGCTGTATGGTATAAAAAAAATCTTTTGTGATAATTAATGCTGATTTTCTAAGGTTATTAACAAACTTTTATCTAATGGAAAAACTGAACTGACTCCTATTAAGGTATGAGCTGTACAATATATATACATGAAGGAAGAAACAGAAAACTAAAGAGAGAGAAAAGAGTGCAGGAAATTTAATCCTAACTATACAAATCTGTTATTGTTATTCCCACGTGACCTTAACCTATTCCTTTGCATATATCAGCTGGATTGCCACTGGTCCTGTATAAGGCATGAATCAGATTGAAAAAAGAGAGTAGATAGAAGTATCTGTGAGTTGAGAAACAGAAATGAGATTAAAGGAGAATTGAGGTACAAAGAAAGCTCTTAACAATATTAATGAAGAAGTTAGATGTACATCACCAATGTAAGTAACCTCTACTAGTTGCTGGTTTGGAAGTTTAACAAAAATGCCAGAAACAGGTTTTGGATTGTGTAAAAGATCAATGGAACAAACAATATAGTCAGTAGCTCCTATGTCAACAATCCATATGAAAACTTCAGGAGTTTGGAATCTATGAATAATTTGTTTGTGCAAAGTGGATCGTCTCTGGAATCAAATGCATATGTAGATTTTGAAAATCGTTAGCTGCACATAATAGTTATTTATTATTTGATTTGTTTCTGTTAATAATTATTATTATCATATGCAGTTCTTTGATGGATACCGGGGCAAACGGGTGCCGGTGTAAACTCTGCAATCTGAGTAAATGCTACAAACCTGCAGACTGGCCTAGTTTTTTGAAGTCACTGCAGCATACTGACAAATCAAGACCTAGGAATTTTTTTCTTTTTTTTTATCTTGTTGATATGGAAAACGTAAGAACTTGTTTTCATTTGATTTCAGGCTCTGAACTTGTTTTCATTTGATTTCAGGCTCTATCTTTTAACAAAGGAAAGAAAAATGATTTGACAGTAATGCAGTTATTTCTATCATATTTTACTGGAATAGAATTTGAAAAATAAAATAAAATAAAGATTTGAGCGTAACTGTTAAATTCTAAAGCTGTAATTTTTTTCATTGCCTTGTTGGAATTATATGCTGGAGTTTTTAGGGCTTTGTAGATGCAAGTAGATTAAAAGTCATTATTATTAGGGACCTATTCCATTAGCATTTCTTATATACCCATGAAACTATAAATATATATGTTTGGGGATATCTGCGTGGGAATTTGCTTGGAAATTCTTTGATTGACGGCCTTTTCATTTTTGTTTAAATGGGAGAGATTAGGATTTTGATTTCTAATACTATGATTGCTCTAATAGATTCGTGCAATAATGTATTAATTTTAGGTTTCATTGGATTTTGATAAGAAGAAAATTAATAGAATCGTTAAACTCTATGCTGTATAGTGAAGTTTGTTGGATCAATTGAATTTTGATAATCTAACAGCTGATATCTCATCAGACCAGTAAATAGGTTTAGTCTGAATTAGAAAAATATCAAATACTTTAAAGATTCAATCTGTCCAATTCATAGTTGTCCTTCACAAATTGAGGTTCGAAAACTGAACTCACCAATGTGTCTATATTCATACGCATGTACAAACCCTTTGTTTGTTGTAAGGGAAATGGAGAAAAAGTTTCCTCATTTAGTTAGTTAATAAGAAAAAGAAAAGAAGAGAAACGAAAGGAAATTTAATTTTCTCACTTAAGATTTTGAACTCAAAAAATTTCTCTTTATTTTAGAAAAAAATAGAGAAAAATTATCTGTAAATTACTCAAATACGTCTTTTTTACGTGATATTACTTGCTTAAAATGAAGTTAGAAAGATAAATATATTATAAATTTCTCCTCATTTCTTCTCTTATATAATTACAAGATTCAAATAACATAAAAATAAAAATAAAAATTATTTTCTTCTTTTTTCTTTTTTTTTTTTTTTATTTCTTTATTTAATTTTTTTTCATTTCCTCTGCATAATTAGTGGACCAAACAAAACATAAATGTTTCCAATATAAATTATAAACATAAAAAAAAATAACATAGCAAAACCAGTTCTCTTTTTTTACTTGCCGAATAAGAAAAAAAAAATATTAAAATCAGTACAAGCTGAAAATCAAGTTCTACCACAAAAATTAATTAGGAGAATAATTTAATTACAAATTAATATGAAATAACTTAGCATTCTTAAGACTGTCTAACATGCCAGCAACTGAACCTATACCTGAAATAAGACTGACAATCATGCAAACCGAACTTAAAGCTTGAAAACTAATCCAACGATAGCTTCCTCTTTCGATCTTCATTTGCACCATATACATGCTCAATGGGAAGTAAACTGTTAATGGCCAAAAAGAAATTGCTCCCAGAAGGCCCAGAATTGCGTTGAAAAATGGAAGCATCATTGCAATTGCAGTTGTCAAAATGACAAAATTGTGCGAAGAAATAGCCTATGTAGAGTAAAGTTAAGGGCATGTTTATCTGTCCATGGCAATCTAATCGAGTAATTAGTACGTATAAATGATGATGTTGTCCATCTTGATGCAATCAGCTTCTCATTGATAGCAAATATGGGTTGGCCAAACACCTGAGATCAGTGATGAAAAAACAAAATTAGATTAGAATCAAACAAAATTTGAAAAGCTCAAACTAATACAATAATCACAGAGTCTCTTAATTTATTACTATAATTCATTGTTATGCTCTAAGAGCATCTCCAATAGTAGTTTTTATTTTAAAGAGTATATGAGAAAATTAATAAATAATATGTATAAAAAATTATAAAATTTATTAATTAAATTTAAAATAAAGAGTGAAATAAGCTCTCTAAATATAGAAAATCAAATTCATTTTTTATTTTAAATTTAAATAATAAACAGTCTATTGAACTCTTGTTTTCTTATATAAACTTTTTATTGGAGAGAGTTTGAGATATAAAAAGAGTCATTCAGAGATGCTTTAATTTCATTTTTTAATGTAAATATCTGAATCAAGCCAATAATTTTGACAAGAATTACTTCTTTTAAAATTTGACAATCCATTATCAGAATGTCGATGAGATTGGCACTAATATATTATAAGGAAAATTTGTTCAATTCATCAACAAATAGTTTTTTTCTCTATCTCATTGTATTAGTCTCTCTTTCTACATGTGAAAAATATTATTTATTAATGAATTGAACAAAACTTTCAGTAAAATATTTTATTTTGGTGGAGTGACTAAATTCAATAATTCTTGCGTTACAAAATTACCTGATAAGCTCCAATTAAATGTATAATAACAGAGAGGTTGGCAATGTCAACAAGCCAAAAAGGTTCATAAAATCCAGCAAGAACATTTCCAGGAATATCATTTCCAAATGCAGCATAACCCATACATCCAAGAGATATGTAAAACAATGCTGTTCCACTAATGGCATATAATGTTACTCTCTTCATCACTTTATTTTCTGGCGGATCTGATTTTAAGGTATCCTACAAGAAATTAATGTTGATAGATGATAAGCAATTGTTAATGATTTCCAACTATCAAATTAATTAGAAAAGAGCATACACATATATATGTATTTTATTTTAATTAGTAATATCAAGAGTCAAACATTTGAGCATTATCTAAGATACAATTTAAGTTTATTTTTGAATAATTTGAATCAATTATGCGTCATATTACATTTTTTTTTTATTTTTATAAATAATATGTGACATATAATAAAGGCATATAAAATCAAATGAGATAAAAAAAAAATAAAAATCTAAACTATCTTTTAAATGGGATTAGATTTGGGAAATTAAATCTCTTGAAAATATCAAATTTTGCCTGTTTAATTTGAGTAAGGAGCTAGACTTTCTTGGGAAGTAGGAACTTCAACTTTCCATGCAGTACAAGAAGTAATCTACTAACGGGAACCGGGTAAGTTGAACTCCCCAAGCGAACTGTTGAGAAAGATAAAAATATAAAATTGTCCTTAATTTTATTATTTTTTTAATACAATAACCAAAAGTAGCACCATCTTCTTAGAAAATATATCTTTTAGTGGGTGTCTCATTTTTTTATCCATATTCTATTCAGAGTAAGATATTTCTTATTTAAAGCTTGAACTTTTTTTAGAAATTCATTTCTTAGGTTTTTCTTCTTCTTTTTTTCATTTTTAGAATTTCAATCATTATACAATTTAGATGAGAGTTTTTCTATTGTGAAAAGAGACATTTTTTTTATATCATTTCCAAAAGAGTTGATAAATTGAGTGAATATGTAAAAGATATTTTTTATTTTTCATCACTGGGATATATATAAAATGAATATTATGACATTTCTTTACCTAAATTATTCTAAAATTGATATTTTTTATATATTAAAATGGACGATTCTAACGTTAAGAGTAAAAAAGAATAGTTATAAAAAGTTTTCCTAAGATGCAACATTCCATCACTTCGCCTAGCGACACAACGCTTGTATTGTTCTTTCATAATCCCGTTTTCACGATTTAGACTGTTTTCATTTCACTCGTCACTATTATAAGAATTGCTTTTGATTTTTTTTTCTCTGATTATTAACGATACTTTTTTTAAGTGTTTTGACCATCAACATTTTTTCATTAATAGTATTACACAAAAAAAAATATATATATATGTGAAATAAAAAATAAAAAACTAAAATATTTAAATTGTTCCCTAACAAATGCACTTTTAAAAAATATCATTTATGTGAAGTAGACATTTCATTCTACACGAGGCCAATTAATTATGACTAGCCTTCTATATACAAACGCTGAGACATTCAAAGCGAAGTATATGAACAAAGCTAAGAAATAAAAGACATTATTGAAAACAATTTTTGTAGGCTATTTACAATATTTTTAATAAAAAATTAATGATAAAATTAGGAAATTAATTTTAAATGGATCAAAAAAATATTTATATAAAAATTGGATATGGATAGACTAAAAAATTATTTTTGTATAAAAAACTAAGGTTAAGTGAGTCAAATAAAATTTTTTTACAAGTTAATAAAATTATTTTTTTGTTGGGTTGCCCAAACCCATTTAGACTCTCATATACCTCTATTCCTACATAAAACATATTTTTCTTAACAACAAATTAATTAGTAATGCCAAACATATCCTAAATATACTTTGAGAAAAAAGAAAACATAATAATGGGCTAAAAGAGGAGAACCTGAATTTCTAGTAGCAGCATAGAGAAAGTATAAGAAAAGCCAATGTCTCCAAGAGCTTGAAAGGCATGCCAAATTTTGGTTGATGTAGCTTCAGTACTTTTGATGTCAAGCATCGCCACCATAAGACTTCCTTTAAACTCATAATTTGAAGAAAGTTTTGCAATAGATAGACACAATGCAATAAGTGCATATACAAATGATGTAACTGAAGCAACTACTGAGATGAAAGCCACTTTTTCCAAGTTGGGACATTGAGAAAGAAATACTGGCATTGCTCCATATATAACCATATATAAATTTCCTGATACCCCACAATTTGCCTTTTTTCCCTTTTCATGAAAACATGCTGTCCTCTTCACAGCCCTATTGGGAAAAATGAAAGATATTCAAGAATAAATAAATTGAGTGTTTGAAACATGTCCTCCCGTTAACCTTTCCCAACTTCTAGGACTAGATTGGACTGGTTTCAGGTCAGACCCAAAATTTCAAGAAAAAATTACATCATATATGATTTTTTTTTATTTCATTTTTTTTTCTTTCACTTTTATATTTTTATATTTTAAAAATACAATTTTTAATATATTTTTGATATATGTTTTAGTACATATTTAGTATATATTTATTATATGTTTAGTATATGTCGTATTTTTCAAAAAATATCTTTAAGTATATAGTATTTTTGAAAAAATATTTTTACAACAGTAAAAATATTTTTTTTTTATTTTTTCGATATTTTTATAAAAATTCCAAATTTCAATTATCACTAGTTTGGTTTTATTTCCCATCAAACATATATAAAAATTTTAATTTTTAACAGTTTTAATGAAGGTTTTTAGAACCGGATCGGTTAAAAAATCAGTAAAAACAAAGGGGCCGAGATTCGATCAGGATCAAACCGATTAAACAAAAAAAAATGATATACATATATATGTACATATAATTTAACATTTATTATATATATGATAAAAATAAATATAATGCAATTATGACTAAATCAAGAATTTATATAAGATCACATTTTTTATGATGTTAATCCAATCATATTAAGTGAAAAGTTATATATATAGTAAGTTATGGACATTCACTTGCAATAGGATAATATGCAATAAGATTATGATTTTGGCGTCGGGTATATTTTGGCATCGGATAAAATTGAATCGAAGTTACTGAAATTTTCTTAATTTCTTTTAACTCAAAACAATGCATTTTTTCTTGAAAAAAACGACGTCTTTTTAATAAAAAAAAAAAAAATGATCTACTTGAACTGAAAAACCGGTCTGATTTAACTGATTCACTAGTTAATTGGTCGGTTCATCAGTTTTTTAACTGATTTTTGAAGGACGGTAAATCTACCTAACCGTATTGGTCCTTAATTTGGTTTTTTCAGTTTGATCAATTGATTCGATTTGATTTTAACAATTATGGTTTTAACTGATTCTAATAAGTGCGAATTGATCAATTTCAGATCAAACCTAACGCTTTTAAAATTTCTCATTAGGAATCTTAAATTTTACCATCGGGTGTTATTTAATTTTGGGTTAATTACTTTGATATCCCTGCATTTTGATCAATTATACAAAAAAGTCCATATATTTTCAAAATTATACTAAAAAATCCTTACATTTACATTTTGACTCTGTTAAAACTTGAAGTCTTTCTGTTAGAAAATCCATTAAATCTATGTAAAAAGTCAAAAATACCCCTCACTTTCAATCTAATTTTCACTCAATGTCATTACTCTCTACCTAATCATAGCTACCAAAAACAAAGAGAAAAAGATCCACCAAATTAGTCATGGAGTATTTGATATATTCAGATAAAAGAAAATATATATATAATTCAAAAAATAAATAAAAAAAATTTACATGATCATAGAACCAGAAAATGGATTGCCACTGCCTAGATGAAGGCTCTGATAGATGTGTGCGACAGCATATAATGGAAGCCCGGGAAAAGCTCAAAAAATCTCTTGGGCATGAAAAATTTGTGAGTTTGGGATTCTGTGACATGGGAGAGGAGGTATCATGTAAATGGAGTGGGGAAGAGCTACGGATGTTTCATGCAGTTGTGTATTCCAATCCTCCATCCTTGGGCCAGAATTTTCGGAAGCACTTGTCACAAGTGTTTGCTAGTCGATCCATAAAAGAAATTGTTAGTTATTACTTCAATGTCTTTATGCTTCAGAGGTGGGCTGCGTAGAACAGATCCAACTTACTTGACATAGACAGTGATGATGATGAGTTGCATGGAATCGATAAAGGATGCTTCAATGTTAAGTTTCAAATTAAGATGATGACTCTAACATTGAGTCTCTTGATTAGTATGATCACACATATCATAGAGAAGATATTTTCATTGAAGATAATGAAGACAACGATGATGACGATGGTGACAATTATGATGGTGATGAGAATCTAGGAGACAGTAGTGGAGATGCTACAGGAAAAGATTTTGGTATACATTATGTTTCAGAAGCGTATGATATGAAGCCATTTGATAGTAGCAGGTTCGATGCTGCTGTTAAGCATGTTGATCATAATTCAGGAAATGCTAAGGAGGATTTCATCACTGTTCAAGATGACTCCTGCATGTCATTTGAGTTCCAAGCTGATAAGAATGACTCTCGTGATCCTGTTGACACTGGGGCTAATTTGCAAGTAAGCAAAGTTAAGAGTGCCAACAAGGAATGCTTGCCTGACAATGGGGATGAATACAATGATGTGTTGGATCATGTGTACTTGTTAGACCCTTGTGATGCCCGTAATTCTATTCCAATAAAAGGTATTGATCTTCTACCGACATGCAACATCATTGAAGAAATTTTTGGACAAGGAACATCCAGGGACTAAAAAAGAAATAACAATGGAAACAGCTTGTCACGACCTGACCACAATTGGGCACGTGACTGGCACTAGGGAACGGGAAAGCATAAAGCTTTCGGAACCCGTAGTAAGCATGACTTACCACTGAACAATAAAACTTGACATTGAAAATAACAATGCGGAGCTCTAAAGATTTAATACAGTGAATATAAAATAATGACATAGTAAATTAAATAATTTTACTGCCTGAGAATTAAGAGGCAGGAATACTCAACTTAAAAATTTAAATCTCTTTAA
>CANXYC010291145.1:0-14898 GCA_948193065.1 Aleurites moluccanus | reverse complement strand
ACATCATATAAACATCATTGAATCAAAAGAACTTCAAAACTAACAACTTACCAAAAATTCTTCAAAATCTTCCTTGAATTAAATTGTTACTTTTTCAAGTTTTTCCTTGAATTCTATGGTTAGATTGGTGTTTAGGATGATGGAATCTACCTATTTGTATCAAAAATGGAAAGAAAACTATAAGAAATGGATATGGTGGATGGTGGCCGAAACTTCAATGGAAGAACAATGAAGTTTGCTGCATTTTTTTCTTAAGGAAGATGATGAATGTGTGAAGGGGTGGGAAAATCAAATGAATTATCAAAGGTGTAATCCAATGGTTTAGGTTTTATGGTACTTTTGGTGAAACCTAGCCATCCATCCATCCATTTTGCTTACTTTTATACTATTGGTTCATCCAAAGTCAACAAAGGTGGCTTCCATATACATTTGACACACCAAATCCAAAACCAAAGCCAATAATCCTATACTTTGAGCTTATGATAGAAATTTTGCAACCTATTCATCTAACCATCCATTTCTTCATCATTTGATCCAATTGTTAGATTTAATCAAGCCTAAAATAATACCATAAGGTTGCACACACTCTATAACTCCATATTATAAAGGAAAAGACCAAAATACCCTTAGTGCAACCGAAGCACCTCAAGCACCTCAATTGAGCAGCTTGCCGGGAATTGTTTTCAACCGGGTTTATTTCTCCAACTATTATTTAAATAAACTTAATAATATCATTTTCAAGTCCTTAAATTCTTTTCTACCTTCAAATATAGTGTTAAATCCATTAAAATTTGAAGGGGTGTGAAATGACCATTTTGCCCCCAGTTCACCAAAAACTCAAAATCACTCGATTTTGTCCTAACAGCCTTTAAACCACTTCTATGCCTAAAATCAACTCATATAACATGCATAACCATCAATTCCATACATAAACACATATCATTATCATGTACAAAAGAAAGAAAAAATTTCCCCCCTAATTGCTCATTTAATGGTTTAGGTTAGGTTTAGGTTGAGGTGTTACAATCATGTGGCCCACAAACTCTACTGCCCTTTTATCTAGTATCTTTAAAAGCTGAACCTTATCCTCTATTATCTCAAGGAAATCAGTGGGATCCACATCTCCCCTATACTCCGGAGCCTTGAGTTTCATAAACTTCTCAAAATATACCTCTTCAACCTATGGCACAAAAGGTGGTGGTGGAGGAACCACCGGTGGCACAGGAGCTACTGGTGCTGGAGGAACCGACTGTTGCAATCGCTGTGTGATAAGCGCCTCCAATCTCTCATAGTTCTATTGCATCTGATTAAATCTCTGTGCCACCGTAGCATCCATCTGAGGTGCAGGTGAAGGAACCACTCCCTCTCCGACACTGCCCACAGAATCCTCCTCTAAAGGATCTTCCCTTCTAGGGAGGCCTCGTCCACGCCTATGACCTCTACCTTTCCTTGAAGGCATCTCGATACTAATAACAGAAAAATAAACAACTTAGATTCATAACACGATGGAAAACGTAGATCTATACTAAAGGAATACAAAATAAAGACAATACATGAATCCTATGCTCTGTAGTTTACTTATTCAATCACACTTAAGCCAGTGAACTTGCACATCTATCTATCTATCTATAAATTATACCTATAGCTTTGATACCACCTACTCACACCCCAAAACTAAAAGTGTGATGGTCCTAGGGCAAGGATAGGCTTAAAGCTACCATAAACCCGTAGAACCTTAACCTGGATTAACAATCACCAATAATATTCTATAAACATGCAATATACTTCAATAGATAGATAATCCATCAATATAATATCACTTGTTCCTTATCAATCAAAAGACCAAATACTATCATCAATAAGGAATAAGGATTACTAATGAGCTCAATCATATCTCAATTCTAATACAATTCAATCTACGGAGCCATTATAATTAGTATTCCAAAATAATACAAAACATTATATAATTATCAAGTCAATATATTAGCTTCTTGGAGAGAGAAAAACAATCAAGAAGCTAAGTCTATCCTGTCAATAGGTTCCCTAGCACCTAAAATCCACAATAGAAAAAAAAGGAATGAGTCGAAAACTCAATAAGTTATGAAGATGCAATAATACTTAGGGTTTTACATTGATTGAGCAAAGAATAGATCGAAATCAATATTTACATAACAATAGTAATAATGATTTATGAACAATAAGAATACATTTAATGATATATATATTTACGTTCCTACAAAGAATTGGCACCCATCAATGAGACGATAGAACAACCATCAATCCATACCATCCATCCATCCATCCATCCATCGAGATGCTACGATCTCATACTATACGTATGCTTGATCAGAACATACGTCCCAGGGCTGATAGGCCTCCCCTAGGTAAAGCCACTGATACAATTTGACCTTATCAGCTAGGTCACTGAAGCACATAGTCCAATGATTTCTCTTTCATTGGGAAGGCATTCTAAATCATCAATAGCCATACAATCGATACAATGAACAATGGTAGGTCTAGAGACCTCACCTTATCAATATCATTAATAATATTGAATAGATTTTTATTAATTTCATATGACCCAAATGTTCTTTCAAAGAGAATATATTTTAATGATGGCTTAAGGCCCAATGATATTACAATATAAAAAATAATAGCATTCAATATGAAATTTAGTCTAAGAACAATGACTAAACTTCATTCAGAAATAATATTAACAAATGTGGATTTCATAACAAAAAATAATTATCCCATAACTTACCTCAATCCAAAACAAATAAGCTCAATTATCACCACAATCAACAATCCTTAGGTCTACCAAGCCTAAAAGAACAAATTTTAAAAAATGGGTCAATTAGGGTTTCCTTCCCTAAAGCCATAACACAAAGAATTCTAGGATTTTATACCCTTTAGTACTCAATAAATTGATTTCTAATACTAATTAAACCATTAAATCTCACAACTCCCATATCAACCATAATTAATGATAATAAATGTTCTTAAATGACTACTAACAACCTATAATAACTAATCGAATAATATCATAACCCATAAATAACTATAAAAAGAAAGAACTACAATTTATCTTCAAATCCCTAGAAAAATATTTCTTGAGAAAGAATGCCTTTGAAATGATTTGATGCCTTACACTGTGTTTTCCATGAAGAATTCTTGAAGAAAAAGGCTATTTGAATGATTAAAGAGCAATAGGGCTAGTTGAGCAAAGGAAAGAAATAAGAGGAAAAAGCAAATGAAATTTGGTTTTTGATTCAAAAATCTGAAAAAAAAATGACTTTTATTTATAGAGCCCGAAGTCTCACACCTGTGAAAAATAAGTTTTACGTCTGTAAAGGATATATTCACGCCTGTGAACAACAAAAGGTCAATTTCTCGTATTTGGACAGAGAGCAAAATACCGGCCGTGATTAGATTTTACACCCGTGAAACATCAATGTTCAAATTCACGACCATAAGAAGAGTTCACGCCTGTGAAAACAATGGGTTCAACTTCAACAAGGCAATCACTTCTCAAGATCATTCTAATACTCAACAAAACAACTCTAAACAATATCTATAATAAAGAAATAATTCTATATCAATCAATCAATACAAATCGAAATTTTGGGTGTTACAAAAAGTCAATGACACTCGACATAAGAATTCAACATTAAATATAGTATAAGAAACATCCGACATTCAATTTTCTTTAATTTTTTAATCAATTGGAGTTATAATCTAATTTCAGTATTTTGGGTAACATTAAATCTTATTTTAGTTGAAACTTTTACTTTAATTTATATTTGATTGAGTTAGGGTTTAAGTTGGAGATTTATGATTTGTTAGGTTATTGTTAGAATGAAGTTACTATTTGAATTTGAACATCAAAGATAAATAGATTCTTGTACATGGTATGACAATTATTTTTAAACTATATATGTATATGAATATTGCTGAATGATGAGATAAGAATTTCCTTTTTTTAGAATATCAACTAGAAAATAAGTTTTGCTTTTTTTTTTTATATATATTAAATGGATCAAATATTGATATTTATTGGATTTGATATATGTGAATAGAATATTAAACTCAAATAAAATAATAATAAGAATTTATGAAAGTTTGATGAGTTTGTAAATTTTTCTATTGATTGTTACAATGAATTCTGATTAACTCCAAAATCCAGAAGTATATTGACTGAAAGTTTATTATCTTTATTCTTATTTTATTAGCTCAACTTTGTAAATTATTGTTGCATAGCAAGTTGAAAATTTATTAGTTATTATTCTCTCTTTGTTACCTATAATTCTAGTGAAGATTTTGTACAAAAATCTAATAATTAGAATTATAAAATAACAATTTAAGTCCAATATTGATCCCTCCAATTTATAAATCCTGACTTCGTTTCTAATCTTGTTGGTCCACGGAGCAACTAAAAAGAGTGAAGGAAAAGCTTAATGTATTAGTTGCTTCAAAAAACATGAAGCGGATATGGTGGTGTTAATGTTATTAATGTTACACAATAATAATAATAATAATAATAATAATAATAATAATATTGTTGTTGTTGTTGTTATTTTCAGTAATTTGAAGTTAAACCAACTAAATATAATTTGATCGGTTTGATTTGATTCGATTTAAAATTTAATTTAGTTCGATTTAATTTTTAAAAATTTTAGTCTATTTAATTTGATTTGATTTTTAAAAAATCTAAAATAATCGAACCAACTAAAACAATATTTTTAAATATATATATATATATATATATATATATATATATATATATATATATATTTAATAATTATATATTTATTTTATTGAAAAAATAAAAATAATAAAATAGCCGAACTAAAATATGTTGGTTTGGTTTGGTTCGATTAATTTTATAAAAATTTCAGTTCGATTTTTAAAATTTCAATTTGATTATTTCGATTCTTTAAAATTTCAATTCGATTTAAATTGAATCAACAGAATGTTGACCTTTAATTATTAATATGATATTAATCCTTATTAATTTATTTATAATGTGACTAAATTATGCTTTAATTTCAAGTTGCGGATATTTGATTTGCATTATTTAATTATTATCAAATTTTTTAATATTGAGGGAGGAAAATTTGAATCTAATTCTATTATTATATCGTATATGTACTAACTATTAGACTATGATTGATCAATATATTATTAATTGGATATAAATTAGTCAATTAATTAAATTTATATATGAAACATTAAATTTAAGTGATTTAGATATAAATTAATTAATTAATATGTTATTAATTATATATGAATTAGTCAATTAGTTAAATTTATATATGCAACATCAAATTACACAATTAGTGAGTATATATTAATTGATTAATATATTATTAATTGAATAGAAATTAGTCAATTAGTTAAATTTATATATGTAACATCAAATTACACAACTAGTGAGTATATAGTAATAGAATATAAATTAGTCAATTAGTTAAATTTGTATGGAACATCAAATTTAATAAATTTAGATATAAATTAATTGATCAATATGTTATTAATTATACAAAAATTAGTGAATTAGTTAAATTGTACATAACATATCAAATTTAAGTAATTTGAATATAAATTAATTGATAAATATATTATTAATTGGATCAAAATTAGTCAATTAGTTAAATTTATACTTAAAACATCAAATTTAAGTGATTTCAATATAAAATAATTAATTAATATATTATTAATTAGATATAAATTAGTTAATAATTAAATTTTCTACATGAAACATCAAATTACATAATTAGTGAGTGTATATTATTTGATCAATATATTATTAATTAGATAAAAGTTAATTAATTAGTTAAATTTGTATATGAAATATCAAATTTAAATGATTTAGATATAAATTAATTAATCAATATATTATTAATTAAATAGAAAAATAGTCAATTAGTTAAATTTATATATGTAACATCAAATTATATAATTAGCGAGTATATATTATTCGATTAATATATTATTAATTAGATAAAAATTAATTAATTAGTTAAATTTATATATGAAACATCAAATTTAAGTAATTTATATATAAATTAATTGATCAATATATTATTAATTAGATACAAATTAGTTAATTAGTTAAATTTATATATGAAATATCAAATTAAGTAATTTAGATATAAATTAATTGATCTAGAGGTAATTACTAAAAGTCCATATATTTTCAAAATTATACTATAAAATCTCTATATTTTGGTTTTGTTAAATTGCAAGGTCTTTCTGTTCAAAATTCGTTAAATTACTATAAAAAGTCTATAATACCCCTCATTTTCATTTGTTTGCCACCTGAACAAAAACATATAGATAGAGAGAGACAACACCCAGAAAAATAAAAAGCAATTGCATTCTAAAAACCTGCCATTGGATATAAAGCCTTCAATAATCATTGGATAGACCACTTAGGTTCACAAGTTTAATAGGCAGAGAGCAAAATCTAATTAAAATAATTATACAGTGAGAAGCAAACTAAAACTAGAACATCAAAGCCATCAAATCTAAGTTTAGCCTACCTCCATCTCCAAAAACTATCAAACCAATATAATTATTGGGCTTCACCCATACAATATAAGCCCGCATCGATAAACTCTTCCTCGAAAACAAAAAGTTTTTACACAGAGAACACAAATCAGATACAGTAAAAATGAAGGAAAATTTTGCGATTCCATCTTGTTGATCATCGCAGTACATGGAATCTCTATTCCATTCGCTCTTTATCTTTTATCTGTGAAATCCTAATTTCAACTCCGTTCAATATCTCATCACCACTTAAACCTTCAATTTCTTTGAAATTACTCTTCTCCAATAGTAATTGACAAATCCACATAGGAAATGAATTAGAAGAATTGTTATTAGTAGATGGGATTCTTCCTCATCGAGAAATTTCACAATATTTTCAATCAGAAATAATAAAAAATTGAACAAAAAAAATCAAAGAATGACTCAAAAACACTGAAATTTCCAGTCGTGTTTAGAGAGAACAAAGCAACTCTTCAATCCACTTCAATCATATGCTTATTAATATTTCAATCCTCTGTGATTTGGGTTTTCCTCCATCAGAACTCTTCAATCCCTCAACTGTCAACATTGAAGCAGCAACAATCATGGATCCATCTGACCCAAAGAAAGAAAACTTGAACTATAAATGAGGAGGTTTGTTTTTTTTTCCAATAATTTTTGCATCTCTAAAGAGCATACGACTTGCATTGGATAGGAGTAGGGACACAATAGCCCTTTCACTTGATTCCTCGGTAGAGATTGAGGCTTAGGTGACTTAAAATCACCAGATTTGGCTTTCTTTTTCAACTTTTGTTGTAAAGCTTCCTTTACGACTAAAATATGGTGGGTATGAATATGATGAAATCAAAGTCGAGCTCAGACTTTGATGATTGTAAATCAAAGAAGGAAAGTTAAGGTTTTGATTTTAGGTATGAGCATGGTAAAAGAGAGAGGGGGTTTAGTTAGAAAGACTTCTGCTTGATCTAAAGATGGTGAAATGAATAAGAAAAAGATGGGTGTGGTTATGGGTTTTTGGGTGTGTAAATAACAAGGGTGTTTTGGGTATTATAATAAATATTTTAATGAAAATTTGAGTTTTTAGCGTTTGAATAACGGAAAAGGGGTCAAAAATAGACAGAAAGACCTCGCAGTTTAACGAAACCAAAATACAGGGAATTTATAGTATAATTTTGAAAACACATGAACTTTTTAATATAATATGATAAAATACAGGGACTTTATAATAATTACCCCATTGATCTATATATTATGAATTAGATATGAATTAGTCAATTAGTTAAATTTGTATATAAAACATCAAATTTAAGTAATTTTAATATAAATTAATTGATTAATAAGTTATTAATTGAATATAGATTAGCCAATTAGTTAAATTTTTATATGGAACATCAAATTACACAATTAATGAGCATATATTATTTGATTAATATGTTATTATTTGTATAGTAATTGATCAATTAGTAAAATTCATACATGTAAATCAAATTAAATGATTTAGATATAAATTGATTGATCAATATGTTATTAATTGGATATGAAATAGTTGAAATTCCCTTGGCAATTAAAAGGGTGGTGAATTAGTTATTTAAAAATTAAGCAACAATTAAAATTAAGTGCATGGAAAGGGAAGAGAGAAAGAATACAAGAAATTTATAGTGGTTAGGCCAAAACTTACCTACGTTTACTTCTCAAGATTACAATTGAGTATTTTATTTATTTTGATCCTTTTGTACAGGTTCAAGATCAAACTTTAGTGTTTTGGCTCTTACTAAACCTTTACAATATGTTTTTTCTTTTACAAGGCTCACACACAACCTTTTAGAGTTACAAGAGATGAGAAAAGAATTAACGCTTAATTTATTCCAACTCTCAGAAATTAATTGCTCTTCAACAACTCTGAAGAATAACAATTAATACTTAATTACAATGTAAAAACTCAAAGTTTTGCTCACAAGACTTAAATATGTAACAGTATGAATTAATGCAAGATTAGATGTTATTAGCCATTAAACCTTTATATCAACCCACATTTATAGTCTTCTATAGAATAGAGTTGTTTGGCTTCATTTAATACTCATTAAATGCAAACTTCAGTTTACTAATGGCTAGTTTTTTGTCAGAATTCAAAATATAGTAGCTATTACACGAAAGTAGCGAATGCTACTTACCTTGGGTTGAAGAACTTCACAGCTGCGATTCCCTTGTAGTGATTGTGAATCTAGCTGTCTAGTGGGTATAACTAATCTGTAGCAACTACAACTTTATACCCTATTTTTTTCAAAAGGTTACTAGACCTTTGAGCTCCCTTAACAGCAGCTGCTACATCCCAGTAGCAGGTGTGACTTATTGCTCCATTGGACCCTTGAACTTCTTAGACCTACTAGACTCCTTAATTGCGTTTGTGACAGGTTAGTAGCAGTTGTGACAATATTAAACATTTTAAGTAGCAGCCGCGACTTATAAGTAGCGGACGCTACTTATCCCTTGTTTTGGACCTGATCATTCTTGTCCAGATTCGCGAGCGCGAATATCCTGTATCGGTTGTGACTTATGTTATGCAGTAACCTTGGGTCTCTATACCCCTTAGTTACGGCTGCTATATTTAAGTAGCGGGATAACCTATCTTAGTCGCTGCTGCTACATTTAAGTCGCGGGGTGACTTATCTTAGTCGCAACTGTGACACTTAAGTAGTGGGCGCGACTTCTGCTTTCTACTTAAACCAAAGTTACTGGATCTTTTAGTGTCGGGTACTACTTCCTTGTAGCAGCTGCGACTTTGCTGCCATCTGCAATTCTGAAATTTGTATCTTGCACATAAAAAAAAAATAATTAGATCTTTAATTAGTTGTTTTAACCATCAAAATGAGTTTGTGAAGACATTAAAGGTCTAGCAATAGTCATTAGTTAAATTTATATATGAAACATCAAATTACACAATTTGTGAATATATATATATGTAAAATTCCTAATTTTTTTTCTTCATTTAAGCATAGAAACACTCTATTTAATTATAGAAGTATCATACGTATTAGATTAGACAAGTTACGGAAAATCGATACCAACAGTGAAGTAGGCACCTCGGTGCTTCAATTTTCGAACGAGCTCAAAAGTACATATATTTAAATGCACCATTAGAATCATAAGATGGAGAAATATAAGAAATACTATTTTAGAATTAAAGTGGGATAAAAGGTGAATAGTTATAAGTTAAGAGGCCAAAATACGATTACTTGAAGTGCCTGCGAAGAAAACCTAAATACCGAAAGTCTAATTAATATATATAAGTCATTTTGTCTTATTCTCCCATTCATTTTCATTCTCATCTTCTATCTTCCAACCTTGGCTATTAAAGTGGGACAAAAAGGTGAATAGTTATAAGTTACGAGGCTAAAATACGATTACTTGAAGTGCCTGCGAGGAAAACCTAAATACCAAAAGTCTAATTAATATATATAAGTCATTTTGTCTTATTCTCCCATTCATTTTCATTCTCATCTTCTATTTTCCAACCTTGGCCGAAATCTCCTCTTTCAATTCTCTCAAAAATTTCTCAAAGAAACTAAAGGGAAATCAAAAGGAAACTTGATTACACATCTAATTAACCTAATCCACACTAAATTCCATCAAAGAATCAAAAGAAGCTTGACATAATTTTGCAAGGAGAGTTAGGATTTTCATCCAAATAAGTAAAATTGTTTATTTTTTTCTTTTTTAATCTTTAAGTTATATAGTAGTAATTGTTAAGAAATTTTAGTATTTAGGACATGTTAAGTCATAAATTTACACTTTAATTTTTATAATCTTAAAGAATGATTTTGTAAAAGTGTAAAATATGAAAAATGTTCTATTATATATTAAATATATTTCTGTAAAATAGTTTTTTAATTGAATATGTACATTGTGAGAGTTAACTAAGAAAATAGAATCTGCCTGGATTAACACTTACACAAGAATAGGGTAAATTTTAAATATTCACCAAATATTATACATAACAGATATTATGATGAATTTTGGGTATGTTGTAGCCTCATGTGTCTAGTTTAATAAGAAAAAAGCAACTGAAGTAATTTGATACTTGTAACTAGAGATATATATAATTGAGTTAAGACTGCTTGAGAGTGATTTTGTGTAAGACAAAATATTATAGCTACTGTAATTAATTTAATTCATGGGGCAAATGATCTTTGTTTTAGATGAAATTTAATAAATATGTTAGATAGATTTCATAAACATTTCATATCAATATAACATTATTTGCTATAGTAAATGATTAACTTATTTCATATTACTCAGACTGTCCAAAAAATGTATGAGTGAGCCTAGGAGTTTTAAGGATTTTTTATCGAACCGATTATTTAGATGAGTCTTATATATATTGTTATGCATGAATATACCCTAATATTGAATTAAGAAATTGAATTGAACTATGGCAGCCCCTTGGTCAAACCATATGTGTTGATTTCTTTTGGTTTTTCTTTGTGAATATAAACTTTAATTTGAGTTATTTCCTTGATAATTGATTTAATTCAAAATGTCCATTGAGTTATTTGGAATATTACCTTGATTTGTGAAATATTGGCTTATTTGTACAAACCTTCAAACCCTACCAAAATAGTGTTAAAATGATACATACTAAGTGTTTGATAAAATACCCTTTACATTTTCTTCAAGCTTGTCAATTGCCACCAATTTCGTAAGCTTGGTTGCTGACCCTTTTTGACATGTTTTGTACCTAAACTAAATTTGCATTTTATGGCATTTGACCTATGATCTGATGATCCTAACACTTGTTTATTGATGTATCGAGACAATGATTGCTTAATGAGAAGCTAAATAGTTCATTGATTATTTGACTGTACCTTATTGTTTCCATTAGTCATTTGGCATCTTATTTGAGTTCTTTCTACCTATTTATATGTTGATATGAATGAGCTACTTTTTTGATGGGGTAGCGAGGGGAAATCCATTGGCATTGTGCACAATAACCATTTTAACCCTGTCACACCCCATCATAATACACTGCATATCCTCTTTCTCTTGATAGTAAAGCCAAAACAGGTGCCGTGGTAAGACGAGTCTTTAACTTATGGACACTTCCTTCGCGAGCATCCATCCATTGGAATTTCACTTGCTTCTGAGTAAGCTTGGTCAAAGGTGCTGCAATCTTAGAAAAATCTTATACAAACCTCCTATAATACCCTGCCAAACCCAATAAACTTATAACTTCGAAAATATTTGTGGGTCTAGGCCAATTAAGGATCGCATCCACTTTCTTCATATCAACTTTAAGTCCTTCCTCACTCACCTCATGCCCAAGAAAATAAACACTATCGAGACAAAACTCACACTTGGAGAACTTGGCAAACAGTTGATGCTTCCTTAAGGTCTGCAATACAATCTGAAGATGTCCTTCATGCTCTTCCTTGCTCCTAGAATATAAAAGAATGCTATCGATGAATATAATGACAAACTTGTCCAGAAATTGCCTGAACACCATATTCATCAAGTCCATGAATGCAGCTAGTGCATTAATCAACCCAAATGGCAACATTAAGAACTCATAGTGTCCATTTCTGGTCCAAAAAGCCATCTTCGATACATCCTCATTCCGAATTCTCAACTGATGATAACTCAACCTCAAGTCTATCTTGGAGAAATGATTAGTACCCTATAACTGGTCAAATAAATCATTTATCCTTGGTAAAGGATACTTGTTCCTGATGGTAACCTTGTTAAGCTGCCTATATTCGATGCACAATCTCATAGAACCATCTTTCTTCTTCACAAAAAGCACTAGTGCTCCTCATGGCGAACTACTAGGTCTGATGAATCCCTTGTCAAGCATATCTTGCAATTGAACTTTCAATTCTTTCAACTCAATTGGTGCCATACGGTAGGGAGGAATAGAAATCGGACTTATGCCAGGTAGCAACTCGATATCGAGCTCTATCTCTCTATCTGATGGCAACCCTGGTAATTCTTCAGGAAATATGTTTAGAAACTCACTAACTATTGGAATATGCTCTAAGCCTTTCACTTCCTTCCAAGTATCCCGGACATAAGCCAAATACCCTTGGCAACTCTTTCTCAATAACCTTTTTGCCCCAATGGCAAATATCACATTGTATGGTATTTCGCTCCTCTCCCTTTGAAATTCAAACTCCTAACCTAAAAGTGGCTTGAAAACTATCTTATTCCCATTACAATCTATGGTAGCATAGTGCTTGGACAACCAATCCATGCCCAAAATCACATCAAATTCTAGCACAGGAAATTCAATCAAATCTACATTCAAGTTCTTGCCACCTATGCTAACCACACATGAGGGATAAGAGTTTTGGACTTCAATCTATTCTTCTAAAGAAGTAGAAACAATCAACACAGTTTCAAGCAACTCATAGGGTACATGCAATTTCTTAGCAAAACATGATGGCACAAGGAATGCGTAGCTCCTAAATCAAATAAGACTCTAGCATTCAAAGCTTGGATCTGAAGAATACCTGTAACAACTGTATTAGATGTCTGGGCCTCATGTTGTATCAGAGCAAAAACTCTCCCTATGCCTCTACCCATGGGAATTGGCCCTAAAGCCTGAGCCACGTGCTGACCTGACCCTCTACCAACCCCTAGAGTCTTGCCTATAATGCCTCGGCCCACACCTGGCTACCGAGTAATACTCCTCTCCCTATCCATCTGAACTGTTGTCTGAGAAGCCTGAAGTCTAACTCCATAGGATGCTTATGGACAATTCTTGAGTAATGACCTTATTGTCTACACCTAAAGCATGCTCCTATCGCATAATGACAAGGGCCTCTATAAAGTTTATCACACGTAAGACACAAAGGATTAGAAGTCCTAGATGGTGCAAAAATGGTTGAACCATGACTCATCTAAGAAGTGGGTCCAGGGGTAGTCCGACTTTGTTATAGTCTCTTTGAATGTCCTCTATACCTACTCTGAGGAGTTGACTGATGAGTCATTCCCATACTTTTCACCCCACTCTCTTGTTTAGAAGAACCGCCTGTTTTAACTTTCTTCTTCTTTGCTCTTTTAGATCTAGCTTCCATCTCTCTATTCTCAATTACTCCAGCCTTATCCACCAGCTTAGAGTAAGAGTCAAACTCAAGAGCAGCTAGGAGTTTAAATAGTGGAGCCACTAATCCTCTACGAAACCTCTGAATTTGTGCCGCTTCTATAGGCATCAAAGCTAGAGCAAATTTGCTCAACTGACTGAACTTTCTGGCATACTTTGAAACACTCATATCAGGTGTCTGAACCAATCTTTCAAACTCTATAGATTTAGCTTCTGTTATGCTTTATAGAAGAAACTCATTCAATACCAATTCATTAAGTCTCTCCCAAGAAAGATCTTCATTTCCCCAAAGCATACCAGAAATGCTTCTCTTAAACTAATCCTTGGCCTTAGCCTTCATCAAATAGCCAACAAACTCTATGGCTCTTCTATCGGGAATCCACAGAATCTGCAGCTTCTCTTCTATTTCCTCTAGGAAATCTATAGGATCTACCTCACCTCTATACTTTGAGGGCTTAAGCTTTAGAAATCTCTCGAATGATATCTCTTCCACTTGAGGTACAGCGGGTGGTGGAACTATAGGAGGAATGAGAATCTCTGGATCTTGTACTGGAGGTACCTGCTGTTGTCTTTATTGAGTAATGAACTCGGCTATCATTGTATAGTTCCTTTGCAGTCATTCTAATTGTTGAGCCATATTAACCACATCTACCTGTGGCACAGGAGGAACCTCATCACCTCCATTTCCACACACAGAACCTTTTTCAGAAGGCAAATCTCGTCTAGGATGGCCTCGACCTTATCCTCTACTACATCATGGAGGCATCTCAATATTGATAAGAAGAATAAACAAGATTAGACTCACTACATACACTCAATGCAAATTTATACCAAAAGAAGACACAACATGGATGAGACATGAATCCTATGCTCCGTAGTTATCTTAATCGGCACTTACATTAGGGCTCATACACATCTATCTATCTTTCTATCTTAAGGATTATAAACCTATAGCTCTGATACCACTTCTATCACAACCCAACTCTAGTGGTGTGATAGTCCTAGGGTAAGGGTGTGAGGCCTCGCCCGAGCACCGTACGTCTGGGGATGCTCTAAAAAGAAATATGTGGGATGCTCATTTGGGGCAATTTCTCATAGAGGAGACAACCTTGGCACCTTTTATTTGAAAATGATTTTGATGTTTTGAAGTCGCCACCTTAAGTTATTTTTTATTGGGAAAATTTAAGGTAAAAACCCATTTTGACTCCAATTTTATCCCAAAGGAAAAAAGTGCACTAGTCTTTGAAACCAAAGAG
>CANXYC010291079.1:0-18784 GCA_948193065.1 Aleurites moluccanus | reverse complement strand
ATTCATAACTCATATCATATATACATCATATAAATTCTCATATCATATATATGTACATCATTAACATATTCATATTGTATCTGGTTATCATTTAGTAATATTTGATACTATAATTTAGCCAATCCAAGCCCTCTATACATTATGTACCAAGGAACTTCTATACACAGGAGTGATCTCAAATACATACATCTGCGATCCAAGGCTGAAGGTGATGTAGCCAATGGATGTCTGCCTCACTGAGGTCCTGAAAACATATAACCACTGAGGGGGTGAGTATAACATTATACTCAGTGAGTCAATATATATATATATGAGTATGCAATATTATTCATGACAAGTCACATCTATCCATTAATGATTTGTAAATATGAATACTGATAATAGCATGATGAAATACATATCATGAACCATGATGCATATAATATAATAGGAGCCTGTAAAGTGTCATATCATATCATACTGAGCTGTTACTTCACTTCCATCACATATCCCTCCAAATCACCCATGGCATAGGGAATTTACCCCTCCCTAGCAGAGGTTATAACATATTTCTGTGTACACAGCCGATGGTTTGTTTCTACACCATCGAAGTAGTCATGTTATAACATATTATATGCAGATGTCTCATATAGCATAAACATATCAATATAAGTCTCAAAGATGACTTAAATGATGATATATAACATAATAAAGTTCAAAGAAAGAGTTTGGCTCAATTTCATATTTTTCCCGTCGGGGCCCAAATTGCGCTGTCGCAACTGGCTCCCAAATTACGGGTCCGTTTCTCATTTTTCAAGCACTTTTTGGTTTGCATTGAAATCAATATGAACATGGCATTTTCTTTATGCTAATAACAAATACATATATATAATAGACAATTGGGCTTGGTTTCATATCAAAAAGTCTTTCAGAATGAATTTTATAGCAATTCAAAGTTTATGCCAATTATAGGCATTTCGGTAGCTCTATTTTAAGTCATATTGGCAAATATGCCCAAAAGTGGATCAGTAATGGTTTTCAAGCAAAGATATCATTTCATATGCATAAATGCATGACTTTATGAATGAATAATGCATCAATCATATATATAGACTTACCTCTATCAAAATTTCCCAATTAGTACTCCAAATAGGCCTAATCAGCCCGTGACTCGCCGTCCGCAGCCTTAGCTCGGGACGATTCTCCTATAATAACCAAATTACTCTTATAAGACTTATACTCACTATTAACCATATCAAAACACATATTACATCATGTCAAGGCATATCAGCATGCATAAACACATATTAACTCACCATACACATCAAAGGCCCTATATCACTCTTTTAACACCTTTCATATCTTTTATGCATCAAATGCATTTCTATCATCATATATCACTCACATTATACATATTCATCATTATAATGCTAAGTTATGATCTTCTAAACACTTAGCTTAATAATTCATACCAAACATACATCAAATTTCAAGTATGCTTTCAAATCACTTATACCATTCAATCTTTCCACATTTAAGCTTATACATTTCAATCATTCATGCCATTATACTATATTCAAATCTTACTCCCTCATTTGTATTAACCTAACACCTTAAAATAGTAAAGTCCATATTATTATACTTTAATGGAAATCATTCCATTCTTCCATTTTTCAACACCAATCAAACATATAACATATATATACACCAAATGCATATCATTTAACCATTTAAACCTATCAAATATCAAAGCATCAAGCAATTATTCACACTTCAATATTTCATCCAAGTCAAGTTTCCATCCAAATTTGTTTCTTTCCATCAATTAACCATCCATTCACGTTAAACACATCAAATATACATCATTCATACCTTTAAAACCATTAAACACCAAAAATCAAACATCATTTCCAACACCATCATTTCGTCCAAAATGAAACTATAACCAATTGGATTTTTTTTCTTCATTTGACCACAAATCCATATCATATACATCATTTAAACATCATTTAAACCAAAAGAATCATCAAAACATCAATTTGATTCCAAGTTCTTCCTATTAGGGTTTCAGTCCAACTTTTTGGATTTCATCCATTCAAAATCTGTTTTGAACTTCAATAATCATCAAAGAACACCATATAATCATATTTGAATCAAAAGAATTACAAAACCATTAACTTACCAAAATTTTTTCAAAAACTTCAAAGCTTTGATTCTTAGTTTTTTCAAGTTTTTCCTTGAAATCTAAGATTTGGTGGATTTTAAGGTTGGCCGAAACATGGTAGGTGATGAGAGAGAAAATTCTGCATATGAAATGGTGGAGGAAGATAACAATGGTGAAGTGGTGGGAAAAAGCCACCGAAATATCAAAGATGTGATCTTATACATTTGGCTTATGGTAAGAATGGTGAAACCTATTCATCCAACCATCCATTTCTTTATCATTTCATCCAATGGTTAGATTTAATCAAGCCTAAAATGATGCTATAGGATTGCATACACCATATGATTCCATATCTCAAGGGAAAATATCAATTTTCCCTTAGTTCAAATGAAGCACCTCAATTAAGCAGCTTGCCGGGAACTATTTTCAACCGGGTTTATTTCTCCAACAAAACTTCAAATAAATTAAATATCATCATTTTCATGTCCTAATATTCTTTTCTACCTTCAAATATCATATTTTTTTCCATAAAACTTGAATGGGTATGAAATGACCATTTTGTCCCCGGTTCACCAAAAATTGAGTTTTTTATTTCTTCCTAATAGTCTTTAAAGCACTTTTACATGTGTAAAACTTTCTAAAACATGCATAAACATTCAATTCAAGCAATAAAATGCACATTACATATCAATTAGACAAAGAAAGAACTCTTTGGGTTTGCCTTTTAAAGCTTAAGTTCTAAGCCTTTAAACTGGGGTGTTATAGTGCTGATGCAGAATGGTAGGGTGATTGCTTATACTTCTCGTCAGTTCAAGAAGCATGAAGCAAATTATCCAACACATGATTTAGAGATGGCAGCTGTAGTCTTTGCATTGAAGATTTGGAGATATTACTTGTATGGATCAAAATGTGAGATATATACTGATCATAAGAGTCTACATAATATATTTCACATGAAGGATCTGAATCTTCAACAACACAAATGGATGGAGCTACTTAAGGTTTATGACTGCGAGATACTTTATTACCCGGGAAAGGCCAATGTAGTGGATGATGTACTGAGCAGGAAATCCATGGGCAGTCTAGCTCATATTGTGATTGGCAGGAGACCTTTGATTCGAGAGATAAGGGAGTTGGCAGATTTGGGAGTGGAGTAGGATTTAGGATCCCAGGATCGGAACCATGCTGTGATAGCACAATTTTGGGTGAAGTCACTGTTACTTAATGATATTAAAGTGGCCCAGGATAGGGATCCTTATCTACTGAAGCTCAAGGGAGAGGTATATAATCAGAAGATGACAGAGTTTACAGTAGAGGATGGGGTACTGAAGTGTGGGAAGCATATATGTGTACCGAATTTTGATGGGCTACAGGATTAGATTATGAGAGAGGCTCACTACTCAGCATACAGTGTACATCCCAGGATTACCAAAATGTACCATGATCTGAGAGATGTATATTAGTGGCCTGGGCTGAAGAGAGATGTGGCTCAACTTGTGTCTAAATGCTTATCCTGTCAGCAGGTTAAGTTTGAGCATCAAAAGCCATCTGGGTTGCTTCAGGAGATAGAGTTGCCAGAGTAGAAATGGGAGCAGGTTACTATGGATTTTGTAGTGGGTCTACTAAGGACTTTGAAAGGTTATGACTCCATATGGGTGATTGTAGACCGTCTGACGAAGTCTGCTCATTTTCTAGAGGTTAAGACCAGCTACACGGCAGCTCAGTATACATAGTTGTATGTGGTTAAGATTGTGCGATTTCATGGAGTTCATTTGATGATCATTTCAGACAGAGGTACACAGTTCATTTCTCGGTTCTAACAGAAGTTTCAGGAGGCCATAGGTACTCAGTTACGGTTTAGTACTGCTTTTCATCCTCAAACTAATGGGCAGTTGGAGAGGATAATCCAGACTTTAGAGGATATGCTTAGATTGTGTGTTCTGGATTTCAAAGTTAACTGGGATTATTTTTTGTCATTGATTGAGTTCTCCTATAACAACAGCTACCACTCTTCTATTTGTATGGCTCCATTTGAAGCACTATATGGTAGGAAGTGTAGATCTCCAGTGTGTTGGGTGGAGCCAGGAAAGAAGCAATTTAAGGGGCCAGAGTTGATTAGAGAGGCTATGGAAAAGGTGTCTATGATCATAGATTGGATGAGGACTGCCTTAAGTAGGCAGAAGAGTTATGCTGATCCGAAGAGGAAGGATGTACATTTTGCAGTTAGTGATCATATCTTCCTTAAGGTCTCACCGATGAGAGGTATTATGAGATTTGGGAAGAGGGGAAAGTTATCACTAAGGTTTCGAAGAATGGTGGTCTCACTGTTGACCCTCCTTCAAGAATGGTTGATGCTTGTGTTCCCATTGATCTTTGCTCCAAGATGATTAAATCTTTTTAGAAAAAGTAGAGACAAACTCTGATACCAATTGTTAGTCCCTTTAGCAACTAAGAGGGGGTGAATTGGTTGTCTTTTAAAATATAATAACCAATTAAAAATTTGATGAAGGAAGAGAAGAAGAAAAATCAACACAAGGAGTTGTAGTGGTTCGGCCAAAACGAACCTACGTCCACTCCTCAAGATCACACTTGAGTATTTCACTATCTTTGATCCTTTTATAGGTTCAAGATCAAACCTAAGTGTTTTGGCTCACACTTTAACCTTTTACAAAATATTTTTCTCAAACTAGGCTCACACATAACCCAATAGATTTACAAGAGATGAGAAGAAAGAATATCCCTTTTTACCACACTCTCTTATAAACAAAGATCTTTAACAACTTTGAAGATTTACAATAAATATAAGTAAAAATTGATTTTTGCACAATAAATATGAATGATCTTGCAATAAATGATTATGAACTTGTTCTAAGGATGTTCTCATGTCATTTAATATAAACCAACTCATATTTATAGTCTTGGTTGAAGGAAGAGTCGTTTAGACTCAAATTCCTGCAATAAATGCACTTGAATTTTCGCTCCAACGACTATTTTACATAATCGTCGCGCTCGCGACCATAATCATCATGCCTGCAACCATAATCATCGCACCCGCGACTAGTTTCTTCACTTTTTGGCTCAAAGAAAAATGAGTTTGAATTTTACCGAGTAGCGCCCGCGACTCATTGTGAGATTTAGCTTTCAAACTGGGTTAAGCTTCTTCACGCCTGCGACTGAGCTTGGATAATGCTGCGAATCTATCTGGTCGCACCTGCGATAGTATAATGTCATGCCCATGACTGAATGGCACTATTCATCTTGAAGCTATTGGATGTTTTGAGTTATTCTGACTTTAATTTCGCGCCTGCGAACAACCTTCTCACACCTGCGACATGGCTTAGTCGCACTCACGACTTCCTTATGTCGCGCCCACTATTGGAAGGACTTTGTTTCCTGGAAGCTACTGGATGTTTTGGAAATCTCAAAAACAATTTCACGCCCTCGACTAAAAAGTGTCACGCCCGCTACCTGAAGCTTTTCAAGACTATGACTGATTCTTTCGCACCTGTGACAAAGCTTGTGTCTAGAGTCACGCCTGCGACTTCAAGTGGTCGTGCCTGCGATTGAGCAGCATCCTGCAATACTTTTAGAGATGTTTTTGGAAATTCTTGCACATAATCAAACAAACTCATTAGTCCATTGATTTGGTATTTTTAACCATCAAAATAAGAATGAAGAAGACCTTAAGGTCTAACAAAACCTAAGTGTTTTGGCTCACAAACCTTTAAGAGATATAAGAGATGAGAAAAAGAAAAACCCTTTTAACTTTTCTCAAACTCTCAAATAATCAATGATTCTTAACAGCCTTAAAGATTTTACAAACAATAACTCATAAGTATTGTTTTAAAAATTTTCAACTCTATAAGCATTAAATATGAATGATTAGAAGTAATATCTCAATAAATGCTTAACAAATATTGTCCTCTTGTATTTAAACTTCCCACTAACTCACATTTATATCCCAACAAGAAATAGAGTTGTTTTACCCTCTTGAATGCATTTAAATGCTGTTATACTTGATTTCCAATGGCTAGACTTTTTATCTTTTTCTGCCGATTTGCAGTCGTAACCTCTGGAACTCAGAAATCCTTCACAATCAACTACCAACATTTGCTCATATGAATTCTTCGAGTCGCTCCTGCGACTAAACCAATCAAGTTCGCGAATATCGCCCATCCTGGGACTAAAGCTACTGTCCAGTTGAGGTTCTCTTAATAGCATCTGTAACTAATTAGTCACGCCCATGAATATCACCACAGCCTTGGACTTGCCCTTTGCATCAATGAGTTAACTGTAGCAGTTGTGAACCATTAGTAGCACCTACTACTCCAATATTCGCACCCCCAAATATTACCCTATTTGAGGCTGAAGTTCCTGTCAATTTCTAAGATCTTTAGTAGTGGTTGCCACTCAACAGTAGCGCCTGTTACCCCAATAGTAGCACTTGCTACTCCAACCGTAACGCTTGCAAGTTTTGCTCTTCCAGGGATTTAGGCTACTGTCTTCCTCAGTAACAGTCGAGACTTCCTCATTTGCCCTTGTGACTCTTATTTCGAGGCTGCTACTTTTCCAATTGCACCGGCTACTTCTGCATTTTCCTTTAAACCTAAAACTGATGAATTGGCTATTTTGTATATAATCAAGCAAACAATATTAGTCCTTAAATTAATTGTTTGTAACCATCAAAATGAGCATGTTAAGACTTTAAGGTCTAACAATTCTCGTATTTATGGTTATGTACTTCAAATTGGTGCTTAAATTAAATGAAGATACCATTTAGATAATGGAGTATTTTAGTTAAAATAAGATGGCTTAGATTGAGGGGGTGTAAGGGCAATAACTTTAATTTATTGATGTGTACTTTGAATGCTTAATCTATAGTAGGTTTTTTAATCATAAAAAAGGGGGAGATTGTTAAACCCTTGTTGATTTTAATGATGTATATAAAACCTCCTAGCTAAGTTATTTTGTATTCCGTATATTGTATTTGTGCTCTATATACTATATTATTGTTATTTTAAATCTTTTTATGGGAAATATATGAAAAACAACATAGAAGCTAGCAAAGATTACAGTAATGCCCATGATAATGTTATAACAGCCGTTACCTCAAAAAGAATAAATTTAAATGGAAACACAAAAGGCTTTTTCATGCCTATTAAGCATTAGTAAGGCTTCCTTGTAACTCACATGAAGGAAGTATTCACGACAGTTATGAATTGTCTTGCAAAATGGTCTGAGGCGGAAAGGTTTTTCATGCTCGTTATGGTTTATTCACAACCGTTACTCCTCAAGGCTTAACGCCCATTATGGTTTCTTAATGGCTATTACATTTACATATCTGACAACTCTGTTTGAAAAATATATTCGTTGGAAATAATTTTTGAGGGAGATCTTATATTTAATGCAGCCAAATGGTCATATTTATTACACAAGGCTTGAAAACTATATATAGAAGACTAATTGAAGTTGGAAGAAGACTTTTGAAACATTATTGAAAGGCATATAAGACTATTCTATTGAAAAACAATCATACTTCGTTCTTTTATAAACTTGAACACTTATGCTTTAATCTCTTTTCTTTTTGCATTCAAAAAGTGTAAAAGTTATTGTACTTCATCTTATATTATTAAGATATCTTTGCTTGAGTATTAGAAACATTTGTAATCCTTTTTATATCAAAATGTGGTTGTAATAGTGGGTGGTATCCCATTATTGGGTGAAATCCTAAACAAACTATTATTGGACGAAATCTTAAGCAAACTGTTGTAAGGGAGAAATCTCGAAAAGAACTATTGTAAGCATTAGGCATAATCTCGGTTAACTAGTAGAACCTCAAGTTATGGGCTTAAGAGAAGTGGACATATGAGAAGAGTTGTGCTCCAAACCACTATAAAAATATTTGGCTAAGAATTCTCTAATCTTTGCTCTACTTTAAGTATATTTGCATTATATTTATTATTATATTGCATTTAGAGTGAAAATTGAATTAGAATTATCTAATCACATTCACCCCCTCTAGGATTATTGCTATATTGGGATCACATAGTTTAATCAACCTTTCATTGGTTCATGGTATCCATTTCATCAATACATTTTTAAATACCTATATTAGACTTAAGATGCAATTCATAAATTGTCACCTTAATATTGTAATTGTTTAGGTCAATCTTTCGTTGGTTCAAGATAGCCAGTTCGTAAAATGTATTAACATCTTTGCATGCCTATATTAGACTTAGGATGCACTTCATGATAGACTTAGGATCTCAATCAAGCAACTCAAAACTTAACAAGCCCTCTTAAAGTAGCTTTAGATTTCATATCTAATATGCTCATATCATAGTTTGCATCAACATCAACCTAGAGCTGAAGTTGGGTTTCCTTTTTTAAAAATAGATCATCCTAAGATAACCTTAGGTTTCATATTTGATATACTCAGATTCAGTATAACATCATTATTAACCAAAAATAGAGTTAGGACCCCTTAATTCGAAACCTATAGCAAAGTAATTTTTTTTTTTTTTTTTTGTATAAAGTCAACTATCCTAGGATTAGGATTCACATCTTAAAGTTGACGTGGTATCAACATCAACTTAGAGAAGAAGTTGAGTTTCCTTTTTCAAAAATAGATCATCCTAAGATAACTTAGGATTCATATTTGGTATGTTCATATTCAGCATAACATCATTATCAACCTAGCATAGAGTTAGGTTCCCTCATTTTGAAACCTATAACAAAGTTAGGTTTTTGTTTTCTAAAGTCAACTATCCTATGATTAGGATTCACATCTTAAATTTGATCTAGCATCAGTATAAACCTATAGCAGAGTTAGGTATTCCTTTAGAATCCTAGCAAGGAGTTAGGATTCCTTCCCAAAGGCAGACTTAGGAGTTTTTTTTATATCTTTTTTTGGGGAAACTTTAGGATATGTCCATAAGGGTAGCCTTAGGTGCTTTTAAACCTAAAGACATCTTTAGGATAACTTCTTTAAGGGCATCTTTAGGAGTTTTACAAAACTAAGGGCATTTTTAGGAGTTTTTCTTTTATAATCGCAACTTTGAAGACCTTCTCTAAGGGCAACCTTAGAAGCTTTTTAGACCATCCTAAAAGCATTTTTAGGACTTTTTTTTAGACCTAAGGGCATCTTTTCGAGTTTTTCAAACCTAAGGGCATCTTTAGGAGTTTTTCATACCTAAGGGCATATTTTAAGAGTTTTTTGAAACCTAAAGGCATCTTTAGGAACTTTTTAGACCTTTATAATATAGCCATAGGATTTTTTCCCCAATATGATTGTAGTAGCTTGTGTTCACTATCATGATTACTTTTTAAGAAAAGCAACCATCATGAGGAGCAGCTGTGAACATGTGATTTTGCAGCTCAAGACATATACTCAGATATTTGTCGAGTTGAATGGCACCAACCAGAGACCCAAGCAACTCAAAAATAGATCCAAACTAGTGTAATACTCTAGGAAATGCTACCATAATTGAACAATAGCATAACGAATTATTGGTCTAGGAAAACCAAAATAACTAAGGATAATTTTTGAAATACAGTTAGAATGCATTTGAGATACTATCCCGAAAAATATCGGTGTTAATTACACTACCTAGGGAAATAGCAGTCCGGTTGACAGATGAATTTCTAATTCAAACTAGAAGCAAAGAATCATATATTTATATGTGAAATTTTAGTGAAAAGAAAGAGTTGAAAAATGTTTAGGAACACTAAAAATTTGAATAATGGCAAAATCGTAAATAAGTTGAACTTTAGGGTTATTGTGGGAAACACACTGCCTGAGTTTCAGAATGGCTCTGAAACTATTTTTATAATGAATTACAAATAAAAAGAAGCTATTTTAGTTCCCACTTTTAAATCTAATTCTCAACAAAATTGTCAGAGTAAACTACAGAAAAAGATGGGGTTAAAGTCCAATTAATGGATAGTTTGAGGACTTAAATATAATTTTCCATTTAACACTTACAGAAATTTCGCTTCATCTTTTCTTCTTCATCTTGTCTGGAACCTTCCTCCACCATTTCTCCTCCATTTCCAAGCCATTTCTTAAGAGAAAACTTAAAGAAATCTTGAATCAAACCATTATTTTTCCATTTTCAATCCATTTCTTACCTTGGAACTCAAAGAAATTCAAGAACAAAATGAAGGGGAATTTCAGGTGGATCATCAATTTGAGGTAACAAGTTGATTTCATTGGTTTAATGGTTGATTTAGATGTATTAGATGTTAAATAGGATGGGTTTAGTATTAATTTGCATCAATTCATGCATTTGGTGAGTTTTTCCCAATTTGGAAACCCTAGATTGAAGTTGTATGATTTGAATTAGTGTTAGTTAATATTAATTAAGTTTAAATTATATTAATTGTATGCTAATGAAAGCTTATTTGGTGATTGGTTTTGTGTAGAAAACAAAAAATTGAATGAATGTGCATTTTGCCTTCTTTGAAGCTTAAGGTGGAAAATCAATTTTCCTAGCTCATTTAAAGTGTGAGGTGAGTTTAATATGCATCATTTAATATGTCCTAAGCATTGAAATATTTATTGGAAACCTTCTCCAAAAGCACCATGTTGGCCGAACCACTTGACACTATACATCCTTTGATTTTTGTCTTATTTTTCTTCATGTTTCATAAGCCATTTTGATCCTTTTGATGATGTTCGTTGTTGGCAAATTGATGCCTATTGTGTTGCCTTGATTGTGGGTTTTTTTTTTTTTTTATTATATGGGCAATATCAATGTTGCACCATAACCTAGCTAAATTGTCCATTTAATAATGCATACCATGTGTTTGACAAAATGCCTAGTTCATTTTGTCATAGGCCTACCATTGTTTTATCCATAGGCCTACCATTTGAATGTCATCGTTGCCAGCGATATTAGCCTGCCAATTGAGCCAACTTCTTGACTTTGATTGTCCAACTTTTGAATCATTCCAATGTTTATTGTTATTTTTAATGCCAATGTTTATTGCTTCTTCTATTACTTATTCATTGCTTTATTGCAATCTCATTCAATTAAATTCATGAGTTATTATTACTTGATGAGAACAATGATATTTATTGATATCGATTGACTTGTTCCATGCTTTTATTGATTCCAATGAGATTTGACAGAGTTGCCTCTATGATAAGGTAGTGGGTACATACCGTCAGCAATGTGCACATTGTATAATGATACCCTAGCTAGGAAGGGTTAACAGCCCTAGCCATAAGACCTGATCAGTCTTATGTATATTGATAAATGATTGTTACATGTGATATGAGTTTCATGGCCTCTTATTTGTCTTATCCATGTGATATAGCTTCATTGACTTGTTTATTGATCCTATAGTCATTCACTGTATTTTGATTCCTTATTCAGATATTGATGAGTAGATTAATATTTATTGATTATTTGCCTGCTATTTAATGATATTCCAATCATTTCTTCTAGTCGATGCATATTAAATTCACTGAGTATTTTATACTCGCCCTTTCATGGTTTCCCCTTTCCAGGTGCAGAGTAGTAGGCAAATTCTCAACTGTTGTTTCCCGAGGAATTCTGCAGTGTCTATATAGCAGTGTAATTATTTTTAACATTGTATTTTGTATGTATACTTTAGTTACTCCATGGTTTGTATAATGGCATAGTTATATTTTTGATATGTATATGATGGCATAATATGAAGTTTAATTAATATTTGGCATGAGATGATGGTAATTACAGCCAATTGCAGAATAATTATAGATGGATTACAGAATGCCAAAATGGAACTTAATTGAGTAATTGGTTAATTAATTTATAGTATGTGATACTAGTTCTACGGGTGTCAGTTACCTCTGGCATCTCCTGCAACCTAGAACCGTCACATTCCGAAATCGGGATGTGACAACTAGGAAAACCCTAGCCTGCCACCTTTTACGGCAAGTTCCACTACCCAAAGGGGGTGGAGGTACTGCTCGAGGGGAATGGCTCTTTTGGGGTGGCAGGTATGGCCATTCTGACCCTACCATCTATTGTCACCCCCAAGGCCAAAGTTCTATGGGCTACAATGTGTAGCTTGGAGGGTGACAGGGCTTCCTCTGGTGCCACGACTCGATCCGGCGGGCCACGACAGTCCTAGGGTATGGAGATGCTGAGGTGACCAGTACCCGTAGAACCCATCAATCACATCAATACAATATCAATATTGCAGCGAAAACATATATACCTATCATCAATCATATAACAGTCTATAATCATACACTCACATGGCACTATTCATTCTGATACTCTGTCATTCATTCTAAAACTTTCTGTAATTACCAAAGTCATATCATTAATTACTTTCCAATATACCCATATATATATGTTCATACACTAACTATACCATACAAAACCGATGGAGCAGCTAGGATATGAAATACAAAAATATTCAGTGTTTAATATAATTACACTGCTATAACACTACAAAATCCACAAAGAGTCAAAAGCTGGGATATTTGGCTCCTACTCTGCACCTGAAAGAGTAAACAGTGAGAGGGTGAGTATATATGATACTCAGTGAATCTAATACGGATCTACCATTAAAATGAGTAATGGAATATCAATAAGCAATAGGCAGATGAAATAAATGAATCAATTTGTTCAAAATCTCTGTAATATATAATCAAGTACAGAATATAACTGTAAGTCAACAATCATATCAATGGAATATTTATCAAATAGATAAGATAGAAATGATGGATAATGACCAATAATAGAGCCATACGCATAGAAATGTGTCACGCACAAATCAACTAATATCAATAAACATATGACGGATCAAGTCTTATGACTAGGACATCCCTTCCTAGTTCAAGGTAATATAACAATATACATTGTGCACAATGCCGACAGTATATACTCACTACCCTGTCGGGATGACAGCTCTGTCAAATCACATCGGAATCAATAGAATCAATAAACACATCAATAGATACCATTTCAAAAATATGGTATCACCAAGCATCAGTAACTCATCCTCAATCAATTTAATGAACAATAGAATCAATAAGATATCAATAACAATCGATTATACAATGACCAAAGGTCTAGCAACCAACAATGGGATCAAACATAGGTTGGTCATTTATGGCCAAAAAGTTGACGCAATTAGCATGCCATTGTCGCTGGCGATGATGGCATTCAAATGGTTGGCCTATGGATTTTTAGGTTAGGCATTTTATTGAACATATTGTGTGCAATATTCAATAGACATTTTGGCATGGTTTTGGTGCAACATTGACATTGCCCCATTTATCAACAAACAAACACATTGTAAGCAATTCTATAGGCATTATATTTAACTCAATAAACATCATCAAATGAATCAATTTGGCATGGAAAAACAAGCCAAAAACCAAGGCAATTTGCCCTAGTTAGGTTCGGCCAAAATGGCCTTTTCACATATGGATTCCAATTGGCATTCTAACACAATAGGCATGACAAATGATACATAAAAGACTCACCTAACACTCCAATTCACCTAGCAAAATTGATTTGCCACCAATTTCTTCAAATTCTAAAAGTAGGCAAAATCGATAATTTTCTTCAACCGAATTTTCTACCGCAAACCAACCATCAATTATTCATCAATAAACATCCAATTAACTTATTCTATACTCAATTTACACACTCTAATCCATTTGCATAAAATCAAGTCTTACAACTTAGGTTTAGGGTTTGAAAATTGGGCAAAAATACTTTATGTATGAATTGATGCAATTAAACCTATTACCCAATCTAACTAACATCTAATAACCCTAAATAAACCATAAACTCAAACAAAGCAACATTTTACCTTAAAATGGAGCTTTGGATGAAATCTTGAAGTCCAACATTCTTGAAATTTTCTTAATTCCTATGGATGGAAAAGGATAGAGGATGGATTATATGGTGTTTAAATCAAGTTGCAATCAATTTTCCTTAACAAAATGGAAGAAAAATCAATTAAAAAGTGAGAGAGAAAGCTACGGACAAGATGAACAAAAACAGGCAAAATTTTGCTAAGTGTGGCTTATATAGTAAGTCATATTTGACAAATTTCCATTTTGTCCTCAAACTTTCCTTAAATTGTGCTTTTACCACAAGCTCCTTCAGTTATTTATTCTAACAATTTCGTCGGGATTTGGAATTCAAAGTGAATGTTCAAACATCTTATTTTTATTAATAATTATTCATAAAAATAGTTTCAGAGTCATTCTGAAACTCAGACTGTCGAAATTCTACTATACCCCTAAAATTCCCTTTATTTACGATTTTGCCATTACTTCTTAAACATGTTTCACCTCTTTATTTTTACTGAATTTACTTATGCAAATACATAATCATTTATCCTTTAATCAGAATTAGAAATTCATCCATCGACGGGGCTGCTATTTTTGTTGTAGCGATATCGACACCGACATTTTTTGAAAAAGTTTCTCGTTTTCGCTCTAACTGAGTTTCTAAAATTATCATTAGTCATTTCGATAATTTCAAATCATATACTAAGAACTTTATTCGCAAAAACATGTTATGCTTTTATAAGGTATTACATCTGGCCTGTGGTGCGTGAATGTCCCTCTAACCTAGCCAAAGCCTGCTACCCCATAAGCCACTAGGTGCTACCCCTTGGATTGGGTAGCACAACCCCTATGGTCCTATTAGCTGGAGACACTCCTGTTTTGTACTATTTTTTCACAAATTCCATATTGGGAAATGTGTAACCTTGATCCCCAACCTCCTATTATAAATAGAAGTCTCCCATTCAGTCTAAAAATGCACCTACTTTAACTAGATAAAATTTTCTCTAGTCTGACTTACACTTTTCTCTCTTATTTCTATATCTATAAATGATGAAAGTACTTCATCTCTCTTTGATTTCAATATGATTTCTTTAAATCTCTTTGAATTAAAGAAATATAAGATTGGAACTTTTTAGTTCCTCCTGGCACGTAGAGCCTCAAATTAATTCTCTTAGAATTTATTTAATTTTTAGACATAGTAATTTCTCTTTGCAATGTAGAACTTCGATTGGAAAAGACCCTCCGATCGCCTGCTCCTCACAAGCACAATGTAAGCTCCTAAATTTATTCTTTCTACCTCTATTTTAATTTGATAAAATATCAAATAAATGAATATGATAAATTAAATCAAAATTGAAGATTAGACTTTAAATCATACCAACTCCTTTGCAAAAGGAAGAACTGTATGAATTTTGATTCACATTTGAAAGTATATGCAGGTTTGCTTATTGAAAAACATTAAATCCAAAAACTGGAAAACACTAATCTTTCACTTTCATTTTCTTTCTGTCATGACCCGCTCCCGGATCGCGATTGTCTTAGGGTATGGGAGATACCGAGGCGACCGGCACCCGTAGAACCCATCAATCATTACAATGCAATCACAATATCGCAATGGAAATATATTGTCACCCCCCACACTATAGGGCTGTGACGGTCATAGGGCACGGGAATAATTTACATACCAGTACCATAAAGAACCCAAGTTACATGCTTTCATTTTTATTTAATCATTTTATGACATATTTTTTTTTTCCAAAAACACTTGGAGTTTACAGAAAATTGGACAGAGTCTCCTCTGTATTATTAGCATTGCCCAAATAGAAAACATAATAAAACACTTCTAATATCAATATCAAACCCCTTTTCAACCTCCAAACACAACTCAAATCAGTTTATACTTATATCAACTCATTTAATGTGTTCATACATCACAATCATAAAGCAATTCCCTGTAATATCATCTATCCATATGTCACAATCGTGTAAGCTTACCATATCAGCTGCACCCCTGTTAAAATATGAATATATAAACATACATTTATACAGGGTTGTGACGGTCATAGGGCATGGGAATAATGTACATACCAGTACCACGAAGAACCCAAGTTACATGCTTCATTTCATTTAATCATAAATCAAAGACCACAAAATTCCTAAAACCCTAAACATGGTTCGATTTACATTGGGACTTCAAAAACAGAATTTCAAATTCATCAATACTACATCAATTAAATAGTTATCAAATGCAAACTCAACATCATTTATTATATTTAAGAAACCAAATCACATTTTCCCTAAAATCCACCAAAGGGTTCGGCCACAAGCTCACTTCCTAATCCAATCTTCAAACTCAACCATCCATCATTCAAGACAACATTTAAAATACACAAATCACAAACTAAAACCAGAAATTTAAACCCTTACCTTGAAACCTTGAAGTGGCCGAAGCAAAACTCCCCCAAAACAGCCCAAAATTTTTGAATTCCAAGTTTAAGGAAGGAATGGAGAAGTTGAGCCCTTATTCTACTCATGCTTGACCAAATAAATGCCTTAAATCCCTTTGATTCTTCCTTGGCTGAAACAAGAAATGGAGGAAGAAGAGTTTTCTATTTTGGTTGAATGAAGAGCACGGCAATGAAGAAAAGAAAAGAAATGCAGAATTCTTTATTTGGTTGGTGAGTTTTGATGTGATCCCATGCTTGCATTCCTATACTAAGCTTATACACCCTAACATGCATCCCTTGGATTCTTGGATGCATCAATACTCCAATACATAGGATCCTAATCACTCAAATATCCACTAAGTCCCTCTCCATCACTTCCTTTTGCATCAAAGTCCTATAATCTTCAAATTTAATCCCTCTCCCTCACTTTCTTATACAATCAAGTCCTATATATATATATATTCTAACCTAATTAAATTATTCAATTTTTTCCACCCTCAATTCATTTTTCCAAATAATTAATTTACAATAATTTACACATGGAACACACACTTTAAATCATATAACACAATATTTATCAATCACATATACTTACATCAAGTAAATCATATAACATTTAAGGCAATCAATAGCACATTAACACATGAAATAATTCATATAACACATAAGGAAACCAACTCATGCAAATACCCCTAACTCCCCTTAGGTTTAAGGCACTAGGGTTTAGGTTTCCAACTAAGGTTTCACCTAGGATATTACACTAACCCTAGATTTCGGAATAGCCAAAGAAACATTTGGATTGCTGCACATAATAACACTAAACTCCTCAAAGGTGGGGCACATCTTCTCTATGCTAGCTCCAAAGCATAATACATGGTCAACAAAATCCCAAAATTTCACACATGCATCCAGAAAAGTCCTAATCCACTTTTACTCCTCTCAGGGGCAAAATAGAAATGATACCATATCTCCCTAAGTTTGTTCGGTCAACCTTATCTAAGTTCTTGGTCTATAGGAATATATAATGACTGACGTAGGGTTCCATTGGGAAAGAATATTAACACAAAAGGCAGAGAGAATTTAAAGAAGAAGTATGAGAAGAAAAAGGACGAGTCAATAATGATTTTGCATAGCAAAAAGGGCAATATATAGGAAAAACTTGATATTGGTTTGGAGTTGGCGGAAGCACTATGCCTAGCTAGCGGCTCTGCTAGCGGTACAAACTGCCCTTAGCTACAATAACCCTTCATGTTCACGGTAGCAACTCTTTAGTGTGATGGCAACTCCTCTTCTTCTTATTGGCAACTCTGTTTTCTTTGGTTTTAAGTCGTAGGACTTCCAAACAAAATTCCTGGGGCATTTTAGGACATGTATTGCATAAAATTTAAGTACTACCTTGCAACAAAATTGCATAAATTTTGTACGATAATATAAAAATATCAGTTGCATCCATCTAAAATAGAAGGTGCATAGCCATTATAGCATGCATACATCCATCATCCATAAAAATACAAACATCATTACATCTCAAAAGTCCAGAAAGAAATTCAAAAAGCATAAATGCATAAAACAAAATTAGAATCTCAATTTCTCTTCCTTCGGTAGTGAGGTCCTCCTATTGATAGGCCAGTCTATCAACATCCATTTGAGTCAGTAAGGAAGTGATAGCTATCTCCATTCAGCACCCCCATCCGATAAGTTCGCCAAATATAACCAGTTAGAACCTGTATTAATATAGTAAAGAAAATAAGAAACAAAAATTACCAAAAGATCATTTCTATAGGTAAGAAGAAGGCACATACCACAACGTTATTAGGAAAATCTAGGGCAAGAGGATGAACTATATCTAAAACATGGTAAGTCCTCATCTAACCATCGCCTCCAATATAAGGAATCTCCTCAGTAATCTTTAAAAAAAGGGTTGAAGGCAACCTCCTCTCTGTTCCCTGCACTGGAACTCGGATCTCAAGCTATTGGAGGAGCCATAGTAGATGCTCATGAACTAGAAATTTCAGGTTGGGTAGGAGGACCAGTAGAACGAGCAGCAAGTTGACATGGATCCCCAACATGACCCATTAAACGGGTCTAATAGAACTCTTTGTATGGAATCTCAAGCTCAAGAAACAGAAGCACAGGTGAACCGGTATAGGACTCCTCTGAAGCATGGATGTCAGAATCCCATCTCATATCAACTGGAGGATGTTTGGGGGTAGCCCACTCCCCTAATGTCTAAACTCTGACTCTCTCTGTCACAGCCCAACTTAGGAGCCATGACGGTCCTAGGGTACGGGTGATGCTTATGCTACCAGTACCGCGAAGAACCCATAAAACTATACTATATGGCATGCAATACACTAATAAGCTCAAAATGGCTTAAACATCTTATGA
>CANXYC010291054.1:0-13356 GCA_948193065.1 Aleurites moluccanus | reverse complement strand
ACCATATAAGTCCATATCTCAAAGGAAAAGACTAAATTGCCCTTAGGTTCATATTTGATCCTTATCCAAATAGCCCGAACTTATCTTCTACAGGGTTTAATTCTCCAACAAATCTTCAAATAAATATAATATCATCATTTTCATGTCCTAATATTCTTTTCTACCTTCAAATATCATATTAATTTCCATAAAACTCGAAGGGGTGTGAAATGACCATTTTGCCCTAAGTTCACTAAAAATTTAATTTTTCCCGATTTCTTCCTAACAGCCTTTAAACCACTTTTATGCATATAATACTTCCTAAAACATGCATATACATTCAATTCAAACATAAACATGCATTAACACACAACTTTCAAGCAAAGGACAAATCTCCTAGGTTTGCCATTTAGAGTTTTGGTTCTAAGCCCTAACTGAAGTGTTACATAAATATAGATGACTCTTTACCCCTTTGTCTAAGTCAGAAATTCCTAAATCAACTGGACTAATATTTCCTCGGGCGATGTAATTAACACAAGTATTTTTCAGGACAGTGTCACAAAAGTGACTCGGTTGAGATTCAAAAGTTCATGAGTGCTACACTCTACCATTCTCTGTATATTTCAATAATTAATTGAGCCTATTCATACTTAAATTCATGTCATATCAATTACTATAATCTATTATATCCATCTACTGTTCTATCTGCTGGGATATTATAGTCAACTTGGGAAGCAAACCAGAAAACCATTTCCATCAAACCAAGCATAGAGAGCTATTGAAAAATTGCAGCTCATTCATGCAAATGTTTGTGGTCTAATAGCCACTCCAACTCTGAATGGCAGCATATACTTTCTCTTGTTTATAGATGATTTTTCAAGGATGTGTTAGGTTTATTTTCTTCAGCACAAGTCAGAGGTAGTTGTTATGTTTCAAAGGTTCAAGGCTTGGATTGAAAAGCAAAGTGGTTGTCAAATAAAGGTAATCAAATATGATAATGGTGCTGAAAATACTTCCCAAGAATTTGTCAAAATTTGTTTAAATGATGGTATTCATCATCAACTAACAATTCCTTACACTCCTCAACAAAATGGAGTGAGTGAAAGGAAAAATAGAACAATTATGGAAATGGCTAGGTGTCACTTGTTTGAAAAGAATATGCCAAGTAGATTTTGGGTAGAGGCTATAAATACAGTTGTATATTTGTTAAATAGACTTCCTATAAGGGCTTTGAATGAAAAAACTCCATATGAGGCATGGTTTAGAGTTAAGCCTGACATTGATCATCTCAAAGTCTTTGGTTCATTATGTTATATGCATGTTCCATATGTCAAAAGAAAAAAGTGGATAAAAGGTCTCTTGAAGGTGTGTTTCTTGGTTATAGCAGCAATAACAAAGGTTATAGATTGTTTGATGTGCAAGCTCAAAAGATTGTTATTGCTAGGGACGTTAAATTTGATGAAGTTGGAATTTGGAATTAGAATAAAGGCATTGCAAAGCCTTGTCATAAACTCCTCATTCAAGAGAATATTTCCCAAAAACAAGATGCAACTATTTCAGAACAAGAGTCAAATGATTCTGACTCTAAAATTGCTAGAAGAAGAACAAGGTTGCTGTCAGATGTATATGCAAGCTGTAATATTGCTTTGACAAAACCTTCAGGCTTTAAAGAAGCAGCAAGTTCTTAGGGTTGGTTTGATGTAATGAAAGAAGAGTTGATGATGATTGAAAAAAACAAACATGGAAACTGGTTGACAGACCAAGCAATAAAAATGTGATAAGTGTTAAATGGGTGTATATAATTAAATACAAATCAAATGGCACCATTAATAAACTCAAAGCAAGATTGGTTGTGAAGTGTTTGCACAATAATATGGAGTTGATTTCTCATATAGTTTTGCACCGGTTGCAAGGTTGGACACCATCATATTGCTTATAATTCTTACTGCTCAAAATAATTGGAAGTTGTAGCAACTTGATGTCAAGTCTACCTTTCTAAATGGACAACTTGAAGAGGAAATCTATATTTAGCAACTAGAGGGCTTTGACGTTAATGTCATGAAGGATAGAGTGTATTTGTTGAAAAAGGCTTTGTATGGCCTAAAACAGGCTCCAAGAGCCCGGTATAGAAAAATTAATGAATACTTAATCGATATGGGTTTCAACAGAAGCAATAGTGAGCCCACTTTATATGTGGAAGATAATGATGGTAAATTATTAATTGTATTAATTTATGTTGATGATCACCTTGTGACTGGAAACAATTGTGCTCTTGTAAATCATTTAAAACTGATATGTTAAAAGCATTTGAAATTACAAACCTTGGAGAGCTTTCTTATTTTCTTGGCATTGAGATTTCACAAACTCAGCAAGGAATATTCATATGTTAAAACAACTATGCTAGAGAGATTCTATGAAACTTTATAATGAAGAATTGTAAGGATATTGAAACTCCTTTAGCTTCAAATGAAAAATTGAGTAAAGATGGGGCAGAGAAGATCCAAAAAGGAATGTGTAAGAGTCTTCTTGGATGTCTCCTGTATTTATTAGCTACAAGACCTGACATCATGTTTATTGTTACTCTCCTCTCTAGATTCATGCACTCTCCAAGTGAATTGCACTTTAAAGCTGCCAAAAGAGTGTTGAGATATGTTAAATGGTCTATTGAACTTAGAATCTAGTATAAAAGTGTTCCAAAAATGAAATTGATTGGCTTTGCTGACAGTGATTGTGCTAGTTCCTGTGATGACATGAAAAACACCTAAAGATTTGTGTTTTATCTTTGTTCAAGGGTGTTTAGTTGGTGTTCAAAGAAGCAAAATAAAGTTGCTCAGTCAACTACTGAAGCAAAGTATATCTCTACTGCTGCTGTAAACCAAACCATTTGGCTTAGGAAATTAAGGAAAGATTTGAAGCAAGAACTAACTAAAGCAACTCAAATTTGATGTGATAACTAATCAGCTATGGAAATTGCAAAAAATCAAGTGTTCTATGGCAAGACAAAGCATATAAAGATAAAATATCATTTTCTTAGAGAAGCAGAAAAAGAAAATGAAGTTTAGATGGTGCATTGTAGCTCAGAAGAGCAGAAAGTTGATTTACTCACAAAAGCTTTGCCAAGAGCAAGGTATGCAGCTTAAGGAAGCCATATGCATGTCCAACAAATTTGTTAGGAGGAGTGAAGATTGAAGTGAAAAATTAGCCTAAAAATGGCTTTGTAATAGTTTTTTTTTGTTAAAGATGCATTAAATGTAAATGATAATCCTTAAAATTAGCATGAATCATAAGAGACAAGTATGTATATTAGTTAGAAAGTTGGTAGATACTTTTTGACTATTGTTTGTAACTACTGCCTATATAAAGGCATTTCTTAATGCAAAACAAAGTGTTTTTTCCTCTCATTTTTCATCCTCTTCTTTGTTAAATGATCATTACTTGTTATGGCAAAATGAATTGGTGTAGGCTTCACCAAAGTGGTTGTAATGAAGGTAAATTTGATATTTTCCCAAGAAGCAATAGAATATGGATAATGATTTTGAGAATTATTAAGGGCGGATGGGGATGGTAGGCCGAAAAAGAGAGAAGGAAACAACTTGAGGCTTGAGACAAAGCAGAGAAGGATCGCAGAGGGAGGAGAAAAGGAGGAAGAGATAAAATATAAAAATTAACTTTTCATTTCAATTGATTATAAAATATCAATTTCAATTTCAATTTTGACCATTTGGAAATAATCGTAACTAAGTTTGGAAGTTGGTAGAAAATTGACAAAATTAGAAGTTTTTAATAAAATTGCTTAAGACAGTTTTGGATTTTTTTTTTTTTTTGTTCATTACACATTATTATGAATCATAATCAATTTCAGTAACTAGCATAAAACATGGAGATTAAATATCTAAACTTACCACCACCAAAAAAAAGTCAATAATGTAAATAAAAAAACAAATGTTTTATGACAGATTTGCAAAAGCAACAAAAAAATCAAAATGAAAGACCTTGTAAAAGAAATTTTTAGGCCTAAGTAAACTCTCTTTGACATTATTTCTGTCTTGTTACAAAGTGAAATCATGTTAAATTCCTTATAACATGAGTTGAGTGACTTAGGTTAAGAAAGGCTAAAAGAGACATGAGAAATGCTAGTTTGAGAAGTGGGGAATAAGGTAGCAAAAGTTGGAAAAGCAACTAGAAAAAGAGAGGAAAAAAAACATCAGAACCCTTTTATATTGGTAATGACAAGTATAACCATTGTATTGATAACAATTGTTATTGTTACATCATGACCATTTTGCCAATCCCTAAAAAAATAAAAAAAAATGTATCTTATACATAGGGCATAGAGTAACGAGACATTCAAAATCCATTAAACAACAGTCATTGTAAAAGAAATTCCAGTAAGTCCAAAATAAACTTTGTTTGACATTATTTTTGTCTTATTACAAAGTGAAATCAAGCTAAATTCCTTGTAACATAAGTTTTGAGCCTAAAAATGACATCAAAAATGCTATTTTTGAGAAATGGGGGATCAGGTTGCGAAAGTTAGAAAACCAGCAGGAAAAAAAAAAGAAATAAGAAAAGAAAAAAACCCCTTTATATTGGTAACATGAATATGACCATTTTGTATTGAAAGAATGCCTTTCTAAAACAATCATTAAAATGACTATCTTTAGAGCATTAACACTAACAATCTCCCACTTGCTCTAAAACCAATTGCTTTTGTATCTAATACCACATGCTAAAATATGACCATCATGTTTCTTCTGGGCTAATAGCTATGTAAAAGGATCAGTGATGTTCTGATCAGTAGGAACTTTATCAATCTATTCATCTTTCTTTTACCAATCATCTCTATGATCTGGTAGTGTGTTTTATAAGTCCTTGGGTCATTGATGAGACCGTGGTTCCTATGCTTACACAATGGCTCCATTGTTATCAAAATAACATTTTTTATATAAACAATGCTAGGTACCACACTTGAATAGTGATGAATTATTCTTGTCAAAACAGCTTACATTACAATAATGTACATGGCTTTTGTTATTAAAATCATTTAACTGTACTCTGTTTAGGGTAAATTTATAAAAATTTCGCTAAAACTTGTAATTATCCTTAATATATTTGAAACTAGCATATGTATGCCTATTTGCCTCTAACTCAATTTCTCCTCATATCAAGATCAAATCTTTAGTGCTTCCCAAATACTTAAGATTGTTTCTTGATTACAATCTAGTGACCATCACATGGATTGGACTTGATCTTTGTTCATGGCACTTCACAGCATAAGATCCATCAATTATACTACATAACTTGGCATAAATGATAAATCCAATTTGCAAATGCATATTGAATCTTACACATATGCTCTCTCTCTCTCTTCCTGTGTCTATGGACATATAGCCTAGGAGAGAGTGATGCCTTGGATTATCTCTATGAACCCCTTAGACGAATCCATGCTAGACATTTTTAGCACTTTGTCGATATATGTACTTTGTGAAAAACATGGAAACCTATTGGATCTATCTCTATAGATCCTTATCCCTATAATGTAGGTCACATCACCAAGGTCTTTCATGGGGAAGTTTTAAGATAACCAAATTATGACCCTTTGCTAAACTGATATATCATTTCCATTATTATTATGTTATTTACATATAATATAAGGGATAAAATTGCACACCCACTAACCTTCTTGTATATACAAGGTTCATACTCATTTTGTGAGAAACCAATCTATTTGATTGTCTCAATAAAATAAATATTCCAACTACCAAATGCATGCTTTAATCCATAATTGGATATTTGCAACTTGTATACCTTACTGCCATTATGCGATATGAAACTCTCAAGTTGTGTCATACACACATCCTCAGTTAGATTTCCATTTAAGAAAGTTGTTTTCACATCCATCTGCCAATCTCATAAGCATAATGAGTTGTAGTGATTATGAGTATTATGATGGACTTAAGCATAACTATGGGAGAAAAAGTTTTGTCATAGTCAACTCCTTGTCTTTGACAATATCCTTTAGCTACCAATCTAGCTTTGTGGGTAATTACATTATCTTCCATCTTAGTCTTATTATTAAAGATCCATTTCCGCCCAATGGGCTTTATCTATTTGGGTGGAATAACCAAAATCCACACATTGTTGTCGTATATGGAATCCATCTCTGAATTCATGGCTTAGAGCCATTTATCATAATTTAAACTTTTCAAATCTTCTCCATAGGTCATTGGTTCATCATTTTCTATGATTAACACGTCGTTGTGTTCGCTTATGAGAAATCCAAATCTCTCTAGAACACTATGTACTCTAGTAGACCTGTGGAGTTCCTGTGCCTCAGGACGTGTAACTGTTACTTCAATTTTGTATGAACAAAAGGCTCATATTCCACCAGTTGACTTGTGTCTACTTATAATTCTTGAACTTCTGATAGCTCAATTCTACTCCCACTATCCTTTTTTAGCAGAAACTCTTTCTCTAAAAAGACAGCAAGCTTAAAAACGAACACTTTTTATTTCAAAGGGTGGCAGAAGTAATATCCAACAGTTTCCTTTGGATATCCCACAAATAAACATTTATCAGACTTAGCCTCAAGCTTATCTGATAATGTCCTCTTTACATAAGCAAAACAACCCCAAACTCTCATGTAAGAATATGAGGGTTTCGTGTTACACCATATCTCATATGGTGTAACATCAACTGATTTGGATGAGACTCTATTTAGAATGTAAATAGTAGTCTTAAGTGTGTATCCCCATAAAGACTTGGGTATATATGCAAAGCTCATCATGGACCAAATCATGTCTAACAAGGTTCAGTTCCTCCTCTTGAATACTCCATTATATTGTATGGTATATGGAGGTATCCATTGAGATAATATTCCATTATCTCTCAGATAACTTTGAAATTCTTGACTTAAGTATTCACCACCTCGATTTGATCTTAGTGTCTTAATACTTTTTCCAAGTTATTTCTCTACTTCATTCTTGAATTCTTTGAACATTTCAAAGGTTTCGGATTTATACTTCATGAGATACAAATACCTAAATCGTAAGTGATCATCAATAAAGGTAATGAAGTAAGAATATCCACCTCTAGCGTGTATTGTAATCAGGCCACATAAATCACCATGTATTAAGTCCAACAGTCCAATACCTCACTCAACTTTTTTCACTAAAAGGTAGCTTAGTCATCTTGCCTAATAAATAAGTTTTGCATGTGTCATATAATTTATAATTATATAACTCCAAGTCACACGTCTTGTGCAACTTAGTTATGTGTTTCTTATTTATATGCCCAAGACAATAGTGCCATAAGTAAGATGTTTTAAAGTTATCTAGTTTTTGTCTTTCTGAAATTAATATTATATTAGATTTATCTACTTCCAAAGTATAAATCCCATTTAATAATAGAGCAAATTCCATAAGATATTTCATTATAATAAAAGATCTTCCTTTATTATGAACCAATATCCTCTTTTCTATCCAATAGAAATAATGTTTTATTTAAATAATTTATAGAAAATAATGATTTAAGTTCTAAAACTAAACTACTATAAAGAGACATTATGTTCCTCCAGTTATAACAGCAACCTTTTGCTTTGTTTCTAACTAAAAGATTCATATATTCCTTTTATAGTTTTCTACTATTCTTTAGTACATTTATGTCTCTACATATGTGTGCACCACATCTGTTATCCAATACCCATGTTTTGTAAAACATTATTAATATTAATATCAAAAGTACATGAAGTAGTTGCATGCAATGTCTTATTCTACTTCAGAGAGTCTATATGTTGATTGCAATTCTTTCCATTGTCTATTCTTTTCTCAATGGTGTTGTGTCCTTTTACATATTGTCTTTTGGAGCTTTGGGGACATAAAGGTTAACTTATACTAGCCAAATCACTATCCTCCATATGTTACCTTTTAGAAATGATAAGTGGAATAAATGTGTATAGGGTATAGACAATATTTTCAAATATGAGAACCATTCTCAGTTTTTAAGCCATTAGAGAAAATTGTGTCTAGCCAATTTGTTATTATCAAAAATGCGGCATGAGTTAACATGTACAGTCATGATTCTAACAACCTAGATATAAAGATAACATGTTAGTTTAGTGAATGTATGAAATTACGATCTTTTAATTATGTACATTACTCCCACTATTTTGTTGTGAATCTCCAGTCCTTACTGTGAATCCGAGAAGAACCCGTTGTCCTATTCTTCCTAGTCGGTCAGTATCATTTTTACTAAAACGACCTTGACTGACTCAACAAATCAATTTTAAATCCAAAGGTAGATATCTAATATCTTTTATATCATATATGATTATTGATTCATTTGGCTATTAACTTATTAATAAATATGTACATCATATGCACATATCACCAAATTTGCCTCTAATCCTTATTAGCCTTGAGTGACTTAACAAGTGAATGATATTTATTAAGGCCTGTCCATTTATCAGGAAATTATATTTTCAAGGAATAAACAAATTCTTAAGAAGTGGACTTGAGTGACTCAACAACCCAACAAATGAAGAACTCTAGTTCAGACTATATTAACGGAAGGCGTAGCTTTAATGTTAAATTTAAGAGGGATTTACTTCTTTAAGACTCTCATCAATTTTATCCTAGCATGCATATACTATCTCGCATTTATCATCAAGATACATACATGGTAATCATACATAAATTACATGGTCATGGTTATAGATAAATCTACTTTGACTTTTTGAACCATGAAAAATTCATAGGTCACACCTAGGTAGATGCATGAGATTACAACTTAAGGATAAAAATTGAAATAACAATTACAATAATTTTATCCTCAAGTCTTCAAGGTCCTTCTTCAAGTCTCTTTTGGTCTCTTTTTGGTTCACCATGAGCCTCCATCTTGAGTCTACATCTTGGGCCTTTAATTATTTTTCAAAAGCCATATTAATTCCTATGTAAACTAATTTACATTCAATTTTCTACTTTTGAAAATAAAAGATATTAATAGTAGCTATTACACCCATCCAAAAGGGAACTAGGGCATGCAAGCCCAAAATTAATCTATGCATGAACAATTATATTGATTTTTTCCATCACCATGCCATCATGCCAAACTTACATCCCTTTAATAATTTCTAAAAAATAATTTAAAGAAATTTATGTAAAATTAATTTTCGTGACTTTAGCACTTCGGTTCGAATTCAACTTAGCAAATTAATTTTAATAAATTTTAAATTTATTAATCAAAGGTGAGAAGTTAATTAAATAATTTTATGATCATTAAAATAAATAAATAAAATCATCACATGAATTAATTTATAATTTAGAAGCATCATATGCTGTAAATTTGCTAGTTTCCTCATATCGTCGAAACTTTAACTCTTAAAGGTTCCCAATCAGGTCTAACCATTTTAAGCAATCATAAAATCATTAATTACACTTTAAAATTATAATACCCTAAGAAGTCTCATATTGTATGCATGAATTGATTCTCAGTTTATGGTTTAAAAGCATTGAAATGATGGAAAATAATTTTAGATACACAGTTAGAATGTAAATGAAATACTTTTTTGGAAATCATCAGTGTCGAGAACACTACCGAAAAAATAGCAGTCTGGCTAATTTAAGAAATGTTCACCCCAAAACTTTCTGTAATTTATTTTGTCTATTCTATTTAGATTCAACCTCAAGTGTAGGGAGTGAAATACCTTGTTTTAAGTTGTTCTATCATTTAAAAATAGTTCTAGGTCATTTCTGGACCCCAGACAGTGAATTTCCAAAATTGCCCCCAAAGTTACATTTATTTATAATTTTTCCATTACTCTTATTTTTAGTGTTCCAAAAAAAATTTCAAATATTTATTTTCACCATAATTTCATATAAAATTAACTTTTATGTTAAATAGGATCTAAATGGAAATTAATTGAATATGTAGAGTCAAGAATGAATGAAAGACAGTAATGAATATTATAAGCATGTGAGCAATGAACTAAGGAAATGGACTTGGAAATGGAAGGAATAAATAAAGTGCTATAGAAAGTGCTCTATGAGGTGAGTAATGTTTACATCATTATACATACTCATGTTTTGATTTGTTGACCCAATGAGTATGTTTTCTTCTTGATTAAATGCCACTTGTTGTTGTTGATCATTCTTTGATCATCCAAGAGATTGAAATTTATCCATATTTATTGATTGCTATTGATATTGAAATGCTTTTTGTGTACTGGTTGATAAGTAAACCTGTGTATTGAAAGCTATTGTACTGAAATATTCTTAATGCATACTTGATATTGTTATTGATTTCCATTGGCCTATTTACAAGTGGATTAGACAGAGCTGCCTCTTTGATAGAGTATAGGGAAAATACTGTCGGCAATGTGCACATTGATTACTAATGCCCTAGCTGGGAGGGGTTATAGTCTTGGCCATAGGGTTTGATCAGCCTTATGCTTACTGATACTGATGTGATATTGATACTACTGGAGACTATATGTTCGCATATAGTCCATACTGATACTACTGGAGACTGTATGTTTACATATAGTCCATCCTTTTATCTGTCTTATCTATATGATACGAGTATTATTTACCTGATCATTGATTCCAAACTCATATCTTATTGCTTACCATTCATATCATTTATTATCATATGCTTATATCTCGTATATAATGATATATGCATGCTTACTGAGTATTTTATACTCACCAAATTAGTGGTTTATAATTTTTACAGAGATGTGTTAGAGGAAGCTGATTCCAAGTCAATTTCTTTTCTGACTTGGAATGTCAAGTACAGTAAGGTAGAATTTTATTCTCTAAAGGTCGTGAGTGTCAACTCTTAGAGCTCCATGGTATTGTGTATAATTAGATGATTGAGTATTATAATGATGTATGAACAGTGTAATATTTAATGTTACAGTGATATTCAAAATGTAATATGTAATGCATAATGATTGAAAATGTCAATGATAATAAAATGATAAAGACAGTGATAGAGGTAAATGATAAAAATGAAATTTTCATGTGTTGCAAAAGATTTAGAAGTGTTATGTATGACTGTTGAACTGTGAAATTGAGGGTATAAGGTTGGCAAATTATTGGGAGTGTAAAATAATTTTGAGTGCAAGTTATGTAATTTTTGAGAGACCTGGTTTTGGGTTGGGATTAAGGTTAAAATAACAAAAGGGACTCTGACAAAATTTCTGAAAAATTTATAAGTAATAAATGAGATTTAAGTATTGATTAATGAATTAATATTGATTAAATGATTGATAAATGGACTGTTTATGGGTTCTACGGGTTTCCGGTGACCTTAAGTCTACCCATGCCCTAGGACCATCGCGGCCCAAAAGTGGGTCGTGACAGAGGTGGTATCAAAGTTAAAGGTTTAGAATATGTGTCATAAGTATCAATGAGTTAATAAGTATACCATGGAGCATAGAATTTTTGTCTCGTAATTTGAAGTCATCTGTTAATATAACTATCAGCGTTATCCGTTATAATTTTCATCTTCTAGTTATATATATGTATATATATAAATATATTGTAATATAGAAAGAAGCATTTATTAAGAATTGATAAAAGTGATAGTAATTGAAAGTGAATGAGAATTGAACATGGCTAAAAGAGATTAATGTAAAGATTGAATCAGTATATGATAAGTTGATATTGACTATATTAGTATCAGCAAAATTAATAATAGACAGTGAGGAAGTAAAATCAGTTTTAAATATTTGATATAAGTAATAGCGTAATAAAAACAATATTATTGTAAATGATTGGATGATAAAATGTGTGCAATGATGATGAGTAAGTATGATAGATGATTCCAAATAATAAAAAATATGGAGCTTGAGGAATAAAATAGTGAAAAGTTAAGAATATGATTGTAATGAAAGAATAGATACATGTTATAGCAATTAAGTAAAATGAAAAGTAAATGATATACTAATAGTTCTTATAATGGTATACATAACTGATTATTGAGGTTCAAACCTAAGTAAATTAATATTAAGTTATTGATTATTGCAATTTAAGAATATAATTATTGATTAATAATTGAGTACATGTAATAAGACTAATGAGTAGAAGAATTGAATGAAAATATGGAAAATTATGAACAGTGGAGTACATGTGATGGGGATGACATATATGTAAGGTAAATGATGATTGAATATGAAAAGTGAAAATATAAAATTATTGAGGTATAGTTGGTGTTATTGAAAGGTTATTGACAGGATTAGTGTTATAGTGATTTGTGAACACTCATTTTTTACACCCTCGGACTCGTGCCAACCTGAACGGCATTCCCCGGAACCAAACTCACCCTTGGACAGACTCAGAATGGCTTCAGAATGAAGTTGGGACACAGGTGCCGCCCTCTAGGCTTGGAATTGTCGCCAGAGAGAGTGGCGGCGCTGGCAACCCCTCTAGGCGGCAGCTGCCGTGCAGCGTGGCTCCTTGCAGCGGCAACCGCCCTCCTTCATACCCTGTGCCGCCAAGCACTATGGTAGCGCCGCCACCCCTTTTTGGCGATAACATCTTCTCTTGCCGGCGGCAGTGATGGTTTGCACTTGATTTCTTCCGAATCCCACATCGAAAAATGATGGGATTCGACCCCCCAAGCTCCTATTATAAATAGAAAGCCTCCCCCAACAGACAGTGAGACACAAAAACACACCAAGACTCACAAAAACAAGGAAAAGAAGAGAAGAAATCGTTTTCATTATTAGATTTCGTCTTTTTTCCTCTCCAAGTCATATTTTCTTTTTTTTAGCTCTCTTGAGATTAAAAGAGTTACTATTAGGGGCGTATTGAGCCTCTCAGTTAAATATTTCTTCGAAGCAAGGTCTCTCCGTCGGTTTGCTGTCTCAAGCTTTAAGAAGGCATCTCAACCAATCTTTTCAGGCTTCATCCAATCTAAGGTGGTACTCTGGTCCGAAAGAGCACTCCATCCGCCAGCATCCCTAAAAGCCAGGGCAAAGGTATGGTCTCCTAACTCATCTTTTTTATTTTGGTAAAGCATTAAAATAAAGAATCAAAACATGATAAATTGGGCATAAAATCAACCCTCCTTCGCGAGAAGGAAGAACTGCGTGGGTTTTGATTCCCATTCGACGGGATACGCAGGCAAGCTGTATGAAAGCTTGAAATCCAAAAAAATGACAAAAAACCATCTCCTTTCTTTTGATTATTGGTTTAACTTTATTTGTTGTATATATTATTTGGGGAATGTGTGATCAACCTAGAACCCATAAGGGCTAGAGTTGATATCCCCTATCTTTGAGGTTTTAAGATGTAATAATTTACTTTTATCGCTTTCTTTTAATTGCTTTACTTGATTATATTGTTCATCCATTTAATTACTTGTTCATGCATC
>CANXYC010291023.1:0-28458 GCA_948193065.1 Aleurites moluccanus | reverse complement strand
TTCATTGAATGTTCAGCTGAGGAAAGAGCTTGATTTGTATGCTTCGCTTGTTAATTGCTTTAATTTGCCTGGATTGCCTACGCGTCATGAGAATGTTGATATTGTTGTGATTAGAGAGAACACTGAGGGAGAGTACTCTGGCCTCGAACATGAGGTCGTTCCTGGAGTCGTTGAAAGCCTCAAGGTACTCTTAATTATGACCTAATTACTGTATTTTGTGATATATGTGTCTATCCTTTGTTGTTAAATTGAGTCACTAATACTTGTCTTTTTTGTTGGTTTTTGAAATTTTGTTTTATTATATGATTGATTATTATGATTATTTTGATTTCCCCCTTTTTTTTTGGTATAAATAAATTTGAAATATAGAATTCATTTATAAATGATTTCTGGGATTTCATCTTTGCATATATATTGAATTTCATAACACGAGAGTGAATCAAACATTTTCTAAATATGAATTTCAAATAAATTTCACAAAATTGTATGGAATTCATTTATATGTCAAACAGGGCCTTGATGAATTTCCCTTATTTTTTTTTTTAATTTTTATGTTTAGTGCAATATTTGATTTTGTTTTATTATTATTTTTTTTTTGAAATCTCATTACTACTAATTTGCTAGGTGATCACAAAGTTCTGCTCTGAGCGGATTGCGAAATATGCTTTTGAGTATGCATATCTGAACAACAGGAAGAAAGTGACTGCTGTGCACAAGGCAAACATCATGAAGCTTGCTGATGGTTTGTTCTTGGAATCTTGTAGAGAGGTTGCTACAAAATATCCTGGAATAAAATACAATGAAATCATTGTGGATAACTGCTGCATGCAACTTGTTTCAAAGCCAGAGCAGTTTGATGTCATGGTATTGAATTTGATATCTACCAATTTTGTAGTTTATATATTCTGCTTACCTACATATTTTCTCCATCAATTAGTGAATATAAAACAAATTAAGGTTGAGGAGTTCTGATGAGGGAAATCCTTCATTCTTACTATTGGAAGGGTGACAATAAATTTTTCCTTCTCAAAACACTAATGCTTTCAACTTTTGAAATCAGATGGTAGATATACTTTTTGATGCAGGTGGCAACTATTAATACTAAAAAATTGTGAAACAGGATTCTTGTGGATAGCTGTCTCGTACATTTTAGGAGCAAGAAGTTTTTGTACAGAGATTTTATTTAATGGTGGGGTTTCAGCACTTGGTTAGGAATTTGATATAAAAAATCCAAAAGAAGGCCAAGAAAATTATATGTGAAGTGATATTTTGTGGTTTTCAGATTTGGTCATTGGTTGTTAATACTGTTGGTTGTTTCCTTTTGGTATCTCCACAAATATTGTTTACTTATCAAAAAGGGGAAAGAAGAAAAACATTGGGAGTTTTATTTTAGTATTCCTTGGTTGAGATGTATTAGAGTTTAATTTATTGTAACAAGTTTTGTGTAGCTGATGAGGTTGGTTTTACATTTTGTAGGTGACACCTAATCTTTATGGAAATCTTGTTGCGAATACAGCTGCTGGTATTGCTGGTGGTACAGGAGTCATGCCAGGAGGTATATCCATGAATATACTTTGTCTTAGAACTTCTTTTCTATTTATTTATTATTAATTTTTTGCTGTTTTTGGAATAAATGATGGAAAGCCGTGAGAAGTTGGTAATGGGAATCTAACTTGAATGATATAAACTTGATGTAGTTCTCTAGTAAACTTTGATTGGCCTTTGAACTTATTTCATGGCGCATTTTAGAATATTTAGGTCCAAAATTTTGAATTTTGATTAATAAAAATGAGTGACCTTAGCCTGTTTAAAAGCCTTAGAAGTACTGCAACATTTTTGAGTATCTTCTAAGAGATTTTTGTGTCATGAATTTGGTGTTGGGATGTCTATTATGTGGTCATCATAAAAAAAAATTAGGACTGTACTCTAACCTGAAGAAATAACTGAGCATGTATCGAAATAAATAGGATTTAACAACCCATTTGAGCTGAGAGAGGAAACGAGATTAGATTGTTGGTGGGATTTTTAAATATCACAAACATGCTTGAGATCCGAATCCTACTTGGAGGTACTACTAGTAAATATTATCATTTTATATTGCAGTATACCTACACTCTTAACAGCACTCTATCTTTGTCATTCACTTTTTCCTTCCTTTTTTTTTTCTCAGTAAACAAACACCAGTGATCCCCCAACTCCCAGGCCGTTAGTTTCAAAGACTTGCTAATCTTTGAGCTATATTTTCTCTGCTGCACTTTTCTTTTAGTTACTTAGCGCTCCTCATCAAATCCCAAGCCCCTAGTTTCAAGGACTTGTTAATATTTGAGCTGTCCTTTCACTTTGCTCTTCTTCTAGTTATTTTGCCCCCTCTTCTTTCTCTCTCTCTCTCTAAGCCTCTCCATGCTTAGTCTTATCTTGAGCTTTCAGTCCTGAAATAAGGGCCTGAATTGGAATTCTTCAATAACTCAAATGAAGAGAAACTTCTATTTCTGCTCCCTGAATATTTGTTTAATGTACATAATAGTATATATAGTCCCATTTCCTGCAAAAGTATTTAAAGAATTTAAAGTTGGGCTTCTGATTGCAAGTGATTTTACAGTTTAAATTGAGGTTTGATATTTTAATTATTTATATGTATTTGAGGGCCTATGGTTTTTATCAATAGTAGGGAAACAAATACGCATGAATCTCTCTTTCTCCATTTCTATATTTTGTACATTGCAAATTTGTATTTTGTTACTTTCTGTGTTTTGCATTTGGTCTTAGTTTTTGGCTCTTGCTTTCTTCCTGTTGATATTGAAAACTTTGTTCAATGTTTAACTGGCCTTGCTGCTAAGGGTTTGACTTAAGAACTGTTCATACTTGAGAGATTATGGTTTAACCCAAAACTGAACAAAGTCACATCAAACTTGTTCAACTTGATAAAATTTGTTGTCTAGGGTGAGCATTTGATGTACAACCTGAGCCATTTGAGCCCTACTAAAAATTTTGAGTTATCATTTTGGAGCATTCGATTCTTTTATAGATTGCTCAAGTAAATTTTTGTCACGACCTGTTTCTGGATTGCGACGGTCATAGGGTGCTGGAGATGCCGAGGCGACCGGTACTCGTAGAACCCATCAATCACTACAATGCAATTATAATATTGCAGCGGAAATATCTATACACATCATCAAGCACATAACCATACACTACACATATGCACTATCCATTCTGTCACTTTGTCATTCATTCTGTAATTTTTTGTAAATACCATAATCATATCATTAATAATCTCCAATATTCCCATACATACATGTTCATATACTAACTATACCGTATAAAACCTATGGAGCAGCTAGAATATGAACATACAAAATGTTCAGTGTTCATAATATTACACTGACATAAAGTCTGCAGAATCCACAGAGAGTCAAAATATTGGGATATCTGCCTCCTACTCGGTACCTAAAGAGGTAAACAGTGAGAGGGTGAGTATGTATGATATTCAGTGAATCTAATATGTATCGACCAATAAAATAGGTAATGAAATATCAATAAGCAATAGGCAAATGAAATAAATGAATCAATCTGTTCAGAATCTCTGTAATACAGAATCAAGTACAGAATATGACTGTAAGTAAACAATTAGATCAATAGAATGTTTATCACATGGATAAGATGGAAATGATAGATATAGAGCTATGAAACTCATAGAAATGTGTCAATCACAAATCACTCGTATAAATAAACATAAGACGCATCTGATCTTATGACTAGGACGTCCCTTCCTAATTTAGGGTACTATAACAATATATTGTATACAATGCCGACAGTATGAACTCACTACCCTGTCGGGGCGGCAGCTTTGTTAAATCACCTTGGAATCAAATAGAAACAATAACACATTAATAGATACCATTTTACAATAATGACATCATCAATATCAATAACTTATCAATCAATTCAATGAGCAATGGAATCAATACGATATCAATAACAATCGATTATACGATGACCAAAGGTCTAATAATCAACAATGGGTAAAACATAAGTTGGTTATTTACGGTCAAAAAGTTGATGCAATTGGCATTCAAATGGCTGGCCTATGAATTTTGAGCTAGATTTTGGGTGCAACATTGACATTGTCCCAAATATCAATAACAATACACATTGAAAGCAATTCCATAGGCATTATATATACATTAATAAACAACATATAAAGGATTAAATTTGCATGAAAAAGCCATAGGAAAACAAGGACAATTTTTGCCCTAATTAGGTTCGGCCAAAATGATACTTTCACAAATGGATTCCAATTGGCAGTTTAACAATTTAGGTATGACAAATGATGCATAAAAGACTCATTGAACACTTTAATTCATTAAGCAAAATTGCTTTGCCACCAAATTCTTAAAATTCCTCAAAGTAGGCAAAATCGACAATTTTCCTCAATCGAATTTTCTACAACAATTCAACTATCAATTAATCATTAATAAACATCCAATTGACTTATTGTATGCTCAATTTACACTTCCTAACTTAATTACACAAAATCCATCCATACAACTTAGGTTTAGGGTTTGAAAATTGGGCAAAAATGCTTAATGCATCAATTGATGCAATTAAACCAATTACCTAATCTAACTAACGTCAAATAACCCAAATTAAACCATAAAATCAAATAAAATCACAATATACCTCAAAAGCTTGAAATGGCCGAAATTCCAAAGCCCGTTGTTCTTGAAAATTTCTTGATTTCTATGGATGACATTTGATGGAGGATGGATTATATGGTGTTTAAATCAAGTTTACAATAATTTTCCTTAACAAAATGGAAGAAAAATCAATTGGAATTTGAAATCGAAAGCTACGGATGAAGATGAGAGAAAATGGGCAAAAATTTTTTTAAGGCAAGCTTATATACTAAGTCACAAATGGTAAATTTCCTTTTGGTCCTTCAATTTTTCTTAAATTGTGCTTTTGCCACATTTTCTTTCGGTTATTTATTCTGACAATTCCGTCGGAATTTGGATTTCAAAGTGAATATTCAAACATTTTATTTTTATTAATACTTATTAATAAAAATAGTTTCAGAGCCGTTCTGAAACTCAGACTGTCGAAATTTCACTATACCCCCTAAAGTTCCCTTTATTTACGGTTTTGCCATTGCTTACTTTATCAGTGATCTTAAATATTTTTCTCATCTTTCTTTTTACTGTATTTACACATGCATACACATAATCATTTACCCTCTTGCCAAAATCAGAAATTGATCCGTCGACCGTATTGTTATTTTTGCGGTAGCGATATTGACACCGACATTTTTCGAAAAAGTTTCTCGTTTTCTCTCTAACTGAGTTTCTAAAATTATCACAAGTCATTTTGATAATTTTAAACCACATACTGAGAATTTTATTCACAAAAATATGTTATGCTTTTATTGGGTATTACATTCTACTCTCTTTCAAATAAATTTGTTCTCGAATTTAAATACTCATACAAATATACATGCATCTATATGCATCAATGATCGAACAGGAATGGATACTTGTCCCTCATGTCCTGCTCGGTTTCCCATGTGCATTCTTTCATCAATTGATTCTTCCATAGCACTTTAACCATTGGGATATTTTTGTTCCTCAGTTGTCTGACTTATCTATCTACAATTTCCACTGGTAGCTCCTCAAATGACAAGTCTTCAATAACCCCAATATCCTGTACCTCTAATATATGTGATGGATCAGACACATATTTCCTCAGCATATAAATATGGAATACTGGATGAACATGTTTCAAATTTAGTGGAAGAGCCAATCTGTAAGCCACATTGCCAATCTTATCGAGTCTTTCAAACGGGCTTACAAATTTTGGTGACAATTTCACTTTCTTCCCAAATCTCATAATACCTTTCATTGGTGAGATCTTAAGAAAGACATGGTCACCAACTGCAAAATGCACATCCTTCTGCTTCAGATCAACACAACTCTTTTATCTGCTGGAAATGGTTTTCATCCGATCTCTAATAATAGGAACTTTTTCCATTGTTTCTTTTATCAACTATGGTCTTTCTAACTGTTTCTCTCCTATCTCCACCCAATATACTGGAGATCTGTATTTTCTACTATACAGTGCTTCACATGGAGCCATTCCGATAGAAAAATGGTAACTGTTATTGTAAGAAAACTCAATTAGTGGCAGATATTGATCCCAGTTACCTTTAAAATCCAGAAAACAATCTCAACATATCCTCCAAAGTCTGGATGGTCCTCTCTGACTGTCCATCGGTCTGTGGATGGAAAGATGTACTGAACCTTAACTGGGTATTCATAGCCTCCTAGAACTTCTGTTAAAATCGGGAAGTAAACTGCGTATCCCTATCCGATATAATCATCACTGGCACTTCATAAAGCCGTACAATCTTATCCACATATAACTGTGCATACTGAGCTACAGAGTAAGTAGTCTTCACTTCAAGGAAATGAGCAGACTTCGTCAATCGATCTACAATAACCCATATAGAGTTGTATCCTCGTGTAGTCCTCGATAAATCGACTACAAAATTCATAGTAATTTGCTCCCATTTTTACTCAGGCGACTCTATCTCCTGAAGTAAGTCAGACGGCTTCTGATATTCAAACTTAACTTGCTGACAGGCTAAACATGTAGAGACAAGCCGAGCTACATTCCTCTTCATACCAGACTATCAATACACATCTCTCAGATCATGGTATATCTTGGTAATTTTAGGATGTACACTATATGAAGAATAATGAGCCTCTCTCATAATCTGATCTCGTAGCCCATCAATGTTGGGAACATATATCCGCCTCCCACATTTCAATACATCATTCTCTACTGTGAACTCTATGGCCTTACCATTTTGTACATCACCCCTCAGCTTCAATAGATATAGATCCCTATCTTGTGCCACCTTAATGTCATCAATCAATAGTGGCTTAACTCGAAATTGGGTTATCAGAGCTTGGTTCGATCCAGGGATCCCAAATCCAATTCTACAATCATAACAGCTAACTCCTGCATCTTACGAATCAAAGGTCTGTGACATAGACTGCACATAGACTTCCGGCTCAGTGCATCATCTACTACATTAGCTTTGTCCGAATGGTAAAAGATCTCACAATTATAATTCTTTAGCAACTCAACCCATCTGCGCTATCAGAGGTTCAGATCCTTCTGTTGAAGTATATACTGCAAACTTTTATGATCAGTATATATCTCGCGTCTAGACCCATATAAATAATGTTTTCATATCTTCAATGCAAACACTACAGCTGCCATCGCTAAATTATATGTCATAGTTTTCCTCATGCTTCTTTAACTGCCGAGAAGTATAAGTAATTACTCTCTGAAGCTGCATCAAAACACATCCCAATCCAATTCGAGAAGCATCACAATACACTGCATACTTCTCATCCTCCGATGACAATGCTAACACTGGAGCACTCGTGAGGCAAAATTTTAAAGTCTGAAAACTGCTCTCACACTCATCTGTTCACAGATCTCTCCTGCTTCCGAGTCAGCTTAGTCAACAGAGCATCAATTCTGGAGAAATCCTTCACAAACTTCCTGTAGTATCTTGCCAAACCAAGGAAACTACGAATCTCTGAAACACTAGAAGGCTGAGGCCAATTTGTAACTGCTTCATCCTTCTGAGGATCTATCATAATACCCTCTTCACTAATCACATGACCAAGGAAACACACTTCTGTTAACTAAAACTGACATTTAGATAACTTAGCATACAACTGATGCTCTCTAAGTGTCTGCAATACTATCCTCAGATGCTCTGTATGCTCCTCCTCACTCCTGGAATAGATAAGAATATCATCAATGAACACTATAACAAACTTATCTAAGAATGACTTGAATACCCTGTTCTTCACTAATCACATGACCAAGGAAACACATTTCTGTTAACTAAAACTAACATTTAGACAACTTAGCATACAACCGATGCTCTCTAAGTGTCTGCAATACTATCCTCAGATGCTCTGTATGCTCCTCCTCACTCCTGGAATAGATAAGAATATCATCAATGAACACTATAACAAACTTATCTAAGAATGACTTGAATACCCTGTTCATTAAATCCATAAATGCAGCAGGTGCATTAGTCAACCTGAATGGCAACACTAGAAACTCATAATGTACATACCGGGTCCTGAAAGCAGTCTTGGGCACATCACCCTTCTTGATTCTATATTGGTGATACTCAGATCTCAAATAAATCTTAGAGAAATGACTGACACTCTGCAATTGATCGAAAAGATCATCAATCCGTGGCAACAGATATTTATTCTTCACTGTCATCTTGTTCAACTGTCTATAATCAATGCACATTCTAAATGAGCCATCCTTCTTTTTCACAAACAAGACTGGAGCACCCCACGGAGAACTGCTTGGTTTAATAAATCCTCTATCCAATAACTCTTGCAATTGTACCTTTTATTCTTTCAACTCTGTTGGTGCCATTCTGTACGGAGGAATGAATATCGGATCGGTGCCTGAATACACCTCAATCTCAAACTCTATCTCCCTATCTGGGGGTAAACCTGACAACTCATCAGGGAAAATATTAGAGAATTTCCGAACCACTGATATCTGATCAATATCTACATAAATCTTCTGCACATCAATCACATGAGCTAAGTAGACTGAACAACCTTTCCCTATCATCCTTCTAGCCTGAATAGCAGAAACAAAACTAATCCCAAATTCCCGTTGATCACCCAGGAATTTAAATTCAGGTTGCCCCTCAGGCTAGAATCTAACCCTCTTTCTATAATAATCAATAACTTCACGATGTGTAGTTAGCCAATCCATACCAAGGATCAGATCAAGTTCTAACACAGGCAGTTCAATCAAATCAGCACGCAAAATGTTATCATCAATCTCTATCACACAAGCAGGATAATAATAATAATCTACACTCTTTCCCATAGGTGTAGCTATCACTAGAGACACACTCAATAACTCTCTCTCCTTATTTAACTTAGGTGCAAACATTGGTGAAACAAATGAATGTGTAGTACTATAGTCAAATAAAGCATCAACAATCTCATTCTGTATCAAAATAGTACATGTGACCACATTGCCATATTCATGTGCCTCTTGAGCGTTCACTGCAAACACTTGCCTCTGGCCTCTGCCTGTTGGGGCATGATTGCTGCTAGACGCCTGACCTCTGCCTCTGCCCCTATCAGGAATCTCGTTGGCAACATTCTGACTCATTTGAACAGTAGGCTGAGAAACTGTAGCAGATGGTTGTTAATTGCCCCACAAGGGACATCTGCTAATATAATGATCATGCTGCTCACATTTCAGTCTAACACCTAACTATTGTCGACACTCCCCTTCGTGTCTTCTACCACAAAAACTACAAGTAGGCATAGTGGGCATCTGTGTAGCAGGTGTAGATGAACCCTGAGAATAGGAAGGTGCTGACTGCACTGATGGTCCCCTACTCTGTGTCCTCTAACTGTCAGACGAAGGTCTCTGATCAAACCTAGGCACTGGCTCAATTTGTCTAGACTGGGAGCTGCTCTCCCCCCTCCTACTATGAGATCCTGGTCCTCCCTTCCTCTTCTGATCTCTCTTCTCTCTCATTGACCTGTATTTCTCTTCCATCTGATTAGCTTTATCGATGATGGTAGTCAGAGATGTGAACTTTGTAGCCAAAAGGGCATTATGCAGTGAAGCATGCAAACCCTTCTGAACTTGGCAATCAAATCTACCTCAGTATGAGCAATCTGCGTAGCATACCTATTCAGCCTAATAAACTCCTCAGTATAGTCCTCCACTGACCTACCACCCTGCTCTAGCTGCTCAAACTGTATTAAATTCCTGATCTTTACCCCTTCTGTCAAAACTCATCAATTAGTCCCTGTCTAAACTCAGCCCAAGTAGGAGGATGATCGCCATATAATCTGGGCTCCATCCTACAAGAAAACCATGTTCAGGCTTTCCCCTTCAGTAACAAACCCATGAGCTCAACAGTTCTAATATCAGAACAAGATAGTCTCCTAATTACTTTCTCAACCTCCTCAAGAAAATTGACTGGCTCATCGCTTCTGTCGCCTCTAAACTCTAACAGACTTAGTTTCAGAAAGCTAAACATAGATACTCCGCCCTCATCAATAACTCGGCGGCCTCCCTGTACGATAGGCTCTCCAAGAACCACAGCTGGCTATACAGGAGCTGGAGCAACTGGTACTGCAGCAGGTGCAACAGGGGGTGACACTGCTACAGGCACTGAAGGTGGCGGTACATTTTGTCGTTCCCGCCTCAATTCTGCCAGTTCCCTACGCAGATCCATCATTCGCCTCATCATCTCATATCTCCAAGGGTTATCACTCCTCTTTGTATCCCCTGTAATCCGTCGGGATCTAGACAGTCCCTCAGAAATAGAAACTTCCCTAACCAGGAACTCATTAGAGGCTACCTCTGCCTTTCTGGTGTCTCTATCTTCGCCGTCAGACATCTCTGAAAAACTGTCTGAAAAACAGAACACGTACTCAGTATATTACAGATACGCAGAATACTTGTACATATTTGATGAATGCAACAAAAGACGATACAAGAATTCCTATGCTCCATGGTATACTAACTCTATCCATACTGTACTTATTTACTATTCCTTAGTAATCTATGCTTTGTTATCTGTAAACACAGAGCTCTGATATCATTTCTGTCACGATCCGTTTCCGGATTGTGACGGTCTTAGGGTACGGGAGATGCCGAGACGACCGACATCCGTAGAATCCATCAATTACTACAATACAATCACAATATTGCAACGGAAATATCTATACTCATCATCAATTACATAACAGTATATAACCATACACTACACATTTGCACTATCCATTCTGTCACTCTGTCATTCATTTTGTAACTTTCTGTAAATAGCATAATCATATCATTAATAATCTCCAATATTCTCATACATACATGCTATACACTAACTATACCGTACAAAACCCATTGAGCAGCTAGGATATAAACATACAAATTATTCATTGTTCATAATATTACACTGACACAAAGTCTGCAGAATCCACAGAGAGTTAAAATGTTGGAATATTTGCCTCCTACTCAGTACCTGGAGAGGTAAACAGTAAGAGGGTGAGTATCTATAATACTCAATGAATCTAATATGCATCGACCAATAAAATAGATAATGGAATATCAATAAGCAATAGACAAATAAAATAAATGAATCAATATGTTCAGAATCTCTGTAATACAGAATCAAGAACAGAATATGACTGTAAGTAAATAATCACATAAATAGAATGCATATCACATGGATAAGATGAAAATGATAGATATAGAGCCATGAAACGCATAAAAATGTGTCAATCACAAATCACTCGTATAAATAAACATAAGACGCATCTGGTCTTATAACTAGGACATCCCTTCATAATTCAGGGTATTACAACAATACATTGTGCACAATACTGACAGCATGTACTCACTACCCTGTCGGGGCGACAGCTCTGTCAAATCACCTTAGAATCAAATAGAAACAATAACACATAAATAGATACTATTTTACAATAATGACATCACTAATATTAATAACTCATCATCAATCAATTCAATGAGCAATAGAATCAATACGATATCAATAACAATCAATGATACGATGACCAAAGGTCTAATAACCAACAATGGGATAAAACATAAGTTGGTCATTTACGGTCAAAAAGTTGACGCAATTGGCATGCTATTGTTACTGGCGACGATGACATTCAAATGGTTGGCCTATGAATTTTGAGCTCTGTTTTGGTGTTAACATTAATATTGCCCTAAATATCAATAACAATACACATTGAAAACAATTCCATAGGCATTATATATACATCAATAAACAACATATAAATGATCAAATTGGCATGAAAAAATCATAGGAAAACAAGGACAAAATTAGGCAATTTTTGCCATAATTAAGTTCGGCCAAAATGACACTTTTACAAATGGATTCCAATTTACATTTTAACAATTTAGGCATGACAAATGATGTATAAAAGACTCATCTAACACTCCAATTCACCAAACAAAATTGCTTTGCCACAAAATTCTTCAAATTCCTTAAAGTAGGCAAAATCGATAATTTTTTTCAATCGAATTTTCTACAATAATTCAACCATCAATTAATCATTAATAAACATCCAATTGACTTATTCTATACTTACACATTCTAACTCAATTACACAAAATCCATCCATACAACTTAGGTTTAGGGTTTGAAAATTGGGCAAAAATGTTTAATGCATCAATTGATGCAATTAAACCAATTATCCAATCTAATTAACATCAAATAACCCTAATTAAACCATAAAATCAAACAAAGTCACAATATACCTCAAAAGCCTGAAATGGCTGAAATTCCAAAGCCCAATGTTCTTGAAAATTTCTTGATTTCTATGGATGAAATTTGATGAAGGATTGATTATATGGTGTTTACAACAATTTTCCTTAACAAAATAAAAGAAAAATCAATTGAAATTTGAAATCGAAAGCTACGGATGAAGATGAGAGAAAATGGGTAAAAAAATTTCTAAGGTCTTATATACTAAGTCACAAATGATAAATTTCTTTTTGGTCTTTTAACTTTTCTTAAATTATGCTTTTGCCACATTTTCCTTCGATTATTTATTCTGACAATTCCGTAAGGATTTGGATTTCAAAATAAATATTCAAACATTTTATTTTTATTAATAAGTATTAATAAAAATAGTTTTAGAACCGTTCTGAAATTTAGATTGTCGAAATTTCACTATACTCCTAAAGTTCTCTTTATTTACGGTTTTGCCAATACTTACTTTATCAGTGATCTTAAACATTTTTCTCATATTTCTTTTTACTGTATTTACACATGCATACACATAATTATTTACCCTCTTGCCAAAATTAGAAATTGATCCGTTGATCGTACTGCTATTTTTGCGGCAGCGATATCGACACCGACATTTTTCGAAAAAGTTTTTCGTTTTCGTTTTAACTGAATAAATTATCACAAGTCATTTCGATAATTTCAAACCATATACTGAGAATTTTATTCACAAAAATATGTTATACTTTTTTAGGGTATTACAATTTTCCCCAAACCCATTGTATACACCTTTGCCTAGATCTTGTTATTGGGATCAGTATATCTATGTAAGTTCTGGGTAGTTAATGTCCATGATGGACAGTATTTATTCATCAGCTATCTTTTACCATGGTGTCTGCTCAGTTAACATTTAGAGCTCTTGTAAACGACACTATGAACATTTAATTGAATATAAGAGGCGGCATATAGACTATTGGTATTAGTTAGGAGATGATATTGGAAGGGGTTCAATCTGGGAATGGTTATGGATGCACTCTAAAGTTATGTTTGACGTTAATGTTCATAACTGATATTGCAAAATTGGATAATGTGGTAAGGGATGGTTGTAGATGCTGTTGCAAAAAGGAATTTGAAACTATTATTTAGTTGTTCTGGAGTTACCTAAAATACCATTTCCATTGGCTTCTAATCAAATTTATTCAATATGATTTTTTAACGGCAGCTCCAATATTAGTGTCAAATATACCCTAACTTATATACAAATTCTATGCACTTGTTGAAAGATCAATCGGCTGCTGATAAATACACATGTTTGCATTGGAATTGCTTTTAGTGCTAAAACAATGGGTACTGTTATTGCAGGCAATGTTGGTGCTGATCATGCTATTTTCGAGCAAGGTGCATCGGCTGGAAATGTGGGCAATGAGGAAATAGTGGAACAGAAAAAAGCAAATCCAGTAGCACTGCTTCTCTCATCTGCTATGATGCTCAGACATCTCCAGTTCCCTTCATTTGCTGATAGATTAGAAACTGCTGTGAAACGAGTAATTTCAGAAGGAAAGTACCGAACAAAAGACCTAGGAGGAACGAGCAGCACCCAAGAGGTTGTTGATGCAGTCATAGATGCTCTAGATTGATTGGCTAGATATTGGTTTAGCTGCAGATCTTACTAAAACATTTGCTGATCCAACATGGGAGGTTGATCTTCCAATATTCTTTATTTGACATTTCCATTTCCAACATTTTTCAATGCTGCTTTCACTGTTGAAATCATCGTTTCTTTTTTTGTTTAAATAATCTCTATTGGAGATGAAAAAGTGCCATTGTTAATCGAATTGAATACTTGTACAGGGAAGAGGTCAAATTCTGTGTTTGCTGCAACTATCAAGTATTGAAATTTTAGTGAAGTTTATGACGACCATATTCGATGGAAGTGGATTTTGAATATGGTCTTTTATTTGCTTGACGCATGTGTATTTTTTTTTTTTTTCACGGTATCCGCGTATGTTGGATTTTAAAAATAGGGAGTGGAAACAGATGAGAAATGAAGTCATTGGTTTATGATTTTTTTTTTTTTTTTTTTTTTTTTTAAATACTGGGAGGACTCCTCTGATGACTCACTGGAGTATTGCATGTGACCTCGGTTTTTTTTTTTTTTTTTTTTGGCTATAGATATTATTTAACACACCACAAGGTGAAGATATTCTTTTATATAAAACTGTGTGACAACACTAAAATAGTAACTTTTTGGACAGAATGGTTGAATAGTAATCGAATCAAAATTACGGAAATTTTTTAATTAGTTTTTATAAAAAAATATCCCATCATTAATTAGATTAAATCTTATGAATAAAATAATAATTTATTTTAATTTTATTTATTTAAAATTATTGTGAATAATTTTTTTTTCTACAAGAAATATATATAAAATACAAACATAAATATAAATATCAAACTGATAATTATATTTAATATAAATTTAATATGGACATATATTAATATCAAATAAATTCAATGTAAAAGCAAATCTCGAAGAACTTAATTCTAGGATTTCAGCTTATTGACAAAGGCATCATTAGTCTCGCATCAATTTTTTGTATTCTTAAATCTGGTCTAGTTTGGTCTTCACCTTGTTTATCAGTATTGAAATCGCATTGAGGTTCAAGACGTAACTTTCCAACCTACAAACTAAATGTAAAAACTTTGTACAAAAAAGCTTAAATGTAAAAGGATTCAACTAAAAAAATAGATTATTTAGGATCCTTTCTTTCTTTAAACAAAATAAATAGAATTAAAATTAGACTACTCCAAATTATTTTTTAGAATTCGGATTCTTCAATTTCTTGACTATCTACCCAAAGATTCCGGAAGAAGCTAATAAATTGCTTGAGAATTCTACAATAATCCCATATTTAAAAAGGAGAGATTACAAAAAAGATATCATCTAATGTTCATGTTTTATTATTTAAGGTATGTGAAAATTTTTTGACAAAATAAAATCTATAAATTGATCTGTTAATTTAAATGAGATAAAATATTTAGTTCTGTAAAAAATTATTGATGTGGCATCATTACTCATTTTAATATCGAGAAATGTATTCTATGTTGAATAAATAGAAAAATTATAAATAATTTATAAATGAGTGAGTGTTAAATATAATATAAGTCAATTAATTTTGTACTAATGATTTTTAATACTTATCTACTTATAATATAAAACTTATAAAAAACTTTAAGTGTGTAGATGTCGAATATAGTACAATTTAATTAATTTTATATATGTGAGTTATAATATTTGTTGACTTATAAATTCATTTATGTATGAGTTCATTATTGGATATATTTAATATAATTTTAAATATATTCTAATATAAGTCCTATAGATAATGGACCTTTATAATGAACCTATATGTATAAGAGTACATTAATTGGTAAACCTTATTGTATCCATATATATATAATAGTTAGAGACAACATGCTTAAAGCAATATCTTACTTGTAATACTTTAAGCAATCACATATATAATTATTTACCTAAAAATCCTAACAATTTTAAAGTATTAAATTAGCCACAATGAAGCATATAAAATTTTTCTTGAATGTTCAATATCCACCTCCTACATTAGATTTAAAATTTTGATCATAATAATTGCAAGTTACCTTAAATAAGTTATCATCATTTTTCATCTTCTTCAAATATTCCTTAAATATGTCGGATTTAGAAGCCTTAATCTCAGTATTTATAGTAAGTTTTTGGTCTACTTGAAAGCTCTCTTGTGTGGATATATGCTTCCTAATAATATGATTTATGTTGATTTGATTATCAACATCAACATCAAATTTTCAATATTCATGAAAATGATGAGGATTAGTGGATTTACTAATTAAATACTTATCCTAATTGGTATTTGTATTTCTACTTGCCATTATAAAATTTTTAGATATAAAAAATATAGAGTAAAATAACTAATAATACTAATTGAGAATTTGGATGATAATTGAGAGATTGAGATTAGGAGATGATAAAAATAAATTAATTGAGAATTTAGATGTTAATTGAGAGATTGAAATTAGAATATATAAAAATAAATTAATTCAGAATTTGGATGCTAATTGAGAGATTCAGATTTGAGAGAGATTGATAGAAATTGAGAGATTGTAATGTAAATAATGAATAAAATATTAGTATTTTATCGGTATTCCTAAATTTTTTTCCTAAAATACCTTTAAAAACTAATTTTTTCTTACTATTATTAAGGTTAATTTAATAATTTAGAAAAATTAAAAAAATAATAAATAAACTAAAAAATATATAAAAGGCAGCCAACAACTATATTTTGTGACAGCCTGGCAACCTGCCATTGTTCACCTTCAAATTTCATTTATAAGACCTTAAATATTTATTATTTAAATATAAATAAAGTTGATTTAGACATTAGAATATTATACTTGCGCGATTTGACAAATTGCTAAAAACCAATCCGGTAGATAGGTAAACACGTTGACGTTTCGATTAACGAACGGGTTCATAATTTTAAAATTTTAATATCACCATTAGACTCATAAGCTGAAGAAATATAAGAAATATTATTTCAGAATTGAAATGGGATAAAAAAAAAAAATAGTTAAAAATTTCAGGTTAAAGAATACGAATACGAGAAGTGTCGGGGGAAAAATCGAATTAACTGAAAGTTAATTCATATAAATTCTATCTAATTCTTCATAAAATGGAAAACTCTCATCCTTTCACTATTAAAGGCAGCAAAGTCTCCTCCTTCTCCAAAACTCCACTAATTTCATCCAAACTTCAAACAAAATAGATATAAAATTCAATTAAACTTCCGATTAAGCTAATTTCCATCGAAAATTCTAAGAATTTCAAACTAGAAATTGAAGAGCAATTCAACCTAAATTTCGGCTACACTTTGAATTTAGGTGAGGATGATATTTTCTTCATTCTTTTGATTCATTTAAGCTACATAAGTGATTAGAAATATGATTAGATCGATAGATTTCAAGATTGGATCGAAATTGGAGAAAACCTAAAACTAAATTTATATTTGAAATGGATTTTCTATATAGGATTCCATAATTCTAATTAATATTTAAATATGTTAGTTAGCATCCATTTAAGGCTAAATATGTTGTAAAATTGATTGTAGAATCGAAGGAAACGAAGAACACTGCTTTTGTCTCTTATAACCTATAAGCAAATATGCGTTTTATCGCGTAAACGATCAAGCTGTTGATTCTGGTGAGTTATATGTATATTATTATGCATGTTTAAACCTTTTTTGATCAATTTGAATCCATTTAAATTCCTGCAACTTTTTGGCCAAAGTGTTTCATTTGAGTTTCCTTTGAATTTTCCTTGAATTTAAACTCTGATTGTGTTATTTATTGATATATATAAATCCTGTTTGATAATGCCTTTGTGTTTATTGCTATTAAGGTTTGAATTGTGAACTTTGAATTTTGATCAATATGTCCCAAAACTATATTTATTTGGTCCTAAAGTGGTGCATACCAAGTGCTCGACGAAATAACCTTTGTTAATTTTCTTAAGAAAACAATTGTTATCAAATTTTCTAAAATGGGTGCTTTTGTCAGTAGTGTAAATGTGTCTTCTTAACATATTTTGAACTTGTATCCTAAATGAATTTTGTGGCATTTTACCTATACTATAATGTTCATTTGTTAAGGATAGTGATCCTATATGTGTTTACTTGTCTAAATAGCTCAATTGAGCTAGAGTTACAAAAACTGAACCTTATTGATTTTCTTGCCTATTTGATATTTTATTTGCTATCTTTAGCCTATTCTAATGTTTATATGACGTAGCTACTTTACTGATGGGGTAGTGGGTAAATACCATCAGCATTGTGCACAATGAAATTCCAATGATACCCTAGCTGGGAAGGGTTATAGTTCTAGCCATAGGGTTTGATCCATCTTATGCTATTTACATGTTATATTGATAATGATATGTGTTTCATGGCCCAATATCTATTATATATACATGGTTATTATTTCTCCTGGTGCATATACATCTATATTTAATGTCTATAAACCATTTCCCTTAATTTGATCCTTTGGTGTGCTATCCATGAATCAATTGTTAATATTGTTCATTTATTGCTACCTACCTAATCTGTGTGTGATAATGTATATATTGACTCACAGAGTATGAAAATACTCACCATTTTAGTAGTTTTATTTTTTCAGGTCAGAAATAGAGCTGGTATAAGATTTCTTTATCAGTGGATCTAGTTGTGTTAAAATAATATAAATATTGAACTTATATATATTCCTTGTATATATTTTAGATGCTCTATGAATATATAAATTATTGAGACGACTATACCTAATATGGCCTGTAATATTATTAGTTATCGATATTTAATATTTATGAGATGTGTTGAGATAAGATATGTTCATAGATGATAACAGATAGACTGATTATATGGATATAGATATGTTATAGCAGGTGATGTTTACAAGCTATAGAAGGGTTTTATGGGTGTCAGTAGCTTTATGCTATTCCTATATCCTAGAACCGTCATGTTTCAAAATTAGGATGTGACAAAAACCTCGTGCATTTATGGTGCTTGACCCAAACTTTATTTTTTCGAATAAAAAATAGTTGAATTAATTTTGTGACAACATTATGTATATATATAAATGAATTTAAAAAGGATATAATATTTACTAATGCTTTTGATGGGAAGTAGAATTGCTTGTGTGGTAAGAAGGGTCGGCATCCGAAATCTACTCACTACAGTGATTTCATTCAAATATGATAAAAAAAATACAAGTAAATATCATTCAAATATGATAGAAATGCAAAAATTTTCATCCCAAAATAAACAAATTAATAAAAAAGTACTTTCTTCGTTTTGCGCCTATAATGATCTATCCATCTAGTGCAACCTCATACTCTGGAGTCATACTAGTAGGAGTAGTAGATCATGTAGTAGAAAGAGTAGTCTATGATGTAGCCGGAGGAGGAGTAGGCAATACCTCAGAAGGAGGAGGAGTAAGTGATGCATGAATATAAGTATGTCCTAAAGGAAGAGGAGGAAGAAGAAGAGGACAAGGCAAGGCAGAAGTCGAAGTCTGTTTATTAGGTGATGGAGTAGAAATAAACGAAGATGGTATAGAAATATGTAAATCATCAGACAGAGGAGGAATAAGTGATGTTGATGTAAAAGCTTGTCCAGTTGGTCAAGGAGGATGACCAATCACATGCGACATTGAGAAAGCAACCCTATAAAGCATTGCAATTGTAGTTACAGATGTAGTAGATGGAGGACGAGGCAAAGGAGGCCTGATATTACCCCTGCCTCATTATATACTCGATAGTTTGCCAGTAGTGACCCCGTCGGTACCAGACCCTTAACCTAAACCTCTAATCATAGTGAACTATATATACAAATAAAATAAATTCATTGATCTCCCCTAGTATATATATACAAGTATATATATAAGTATAATTAGCGATAGAAATAAAATTCTGCAATATATGACAAAAATTACTAATTAATTTTAAGGTTAATTGCTTTAGGGTCCTATATTAAATGAACCTTATATTTCAAAAATTACACTGAGTCGTCCTTGCGTTTTACATTCGTTAAAAAAATAGGTCCTTCCGTCCAATTTACAAAATTTTACCATCAGTCAATAATTTAAAAGTCAACTTTTGAATAATTTTTTTATAATACGCAAAATAACCCTTCCTTTTCATCTTCTACCATTGATTGTCTCTATTTGAGCATAAGCCAAGAAGAAATGAATTATCAAATTGGAAAAAAAAAAGAAATTTTGAAGAAACCTCACAATGACTCTGTAATCTTACTTGAAACTTGAAAGAAACCTCACATTCTCACATGCCCCAATTGCTCTATTGTCCCTACCTCCATAAACAATACAACAAACCACTTTTTTTTTTCATTTACAGGTTACCAAAACCAGAGATTAGAATTTTTTGACCCAAATACAATTTTGTCTTTTTATGTTTTCTCTTATTATTTTCTTTAAAAAAAATTCTATCAGTTGTATTCTCTTGGAGGTTGAGCTATCTACCTTTTCTTAGCACTACTCGTCATAAATTGAAGACTATCATTCCAGCTTTCTTGCAGTTAATATACTATAGGTGTAACCTTTATTGTTTATATAGCTTTCCCACTCCTGAGTCTTGAGTTTTAAATCTCTTTCCTTGTCCATCTTACCAACCAACTGTGAACTATTTTTAGGCGTGTAGGGCTTTGCTTTCAATTTGGCATTTGTGATTGTTTGGATGGTGATGTGGTTCAGCCCCCTTTAAGACTCTATCTTTCTTTATAAATTAAAATTAGCCTTCTTTTTTATTTCCAAACAAACACAACAATATGGATAGTAACTGCTATTTAATTTATTATTGTATTTTGTGTTGATTATTCTTTATTGGGTCTGGTCCAGATCTTTGTTGGATCTAGTCTAGATTTGGTGGCGATTGCGAGAGACGCATCGATGAGGTGAGGTGGTGGTGCAAAACTCAGTAGGGAAGATGGTGGGAGCATAGTAGAAAGTGAAAATAAAAATAAAAATGAGGGGTATTATAAACTTTTTATACTAATTTAATGAAATTTTTAACAGAAAGATGACTTGATCTAATAGAGGTAAAACATAGGAACGACTTAGTGTAATTTTTAAAATATAAAGACCATTTAGTATAATATGAAAAAAACACAGGGACCCTGAAGTAATTAACCCTTAATTTTATAACATTATAAATATAAAGAAAAATTACAATTGTCTATCTTATTAATGTCGCGACCCATTTTAGAATCGCGACGGTCCTAGGGCACGGGAGATGCCAATGGCGACCGACACCCGTAGAATCCAGTATCACATGCACAATCTATAAACCACAATAGATTATCCATTTTAGTTAGTTACCATCCATTCTGTTATTCTGACATTCATTTTGTAATTTACTGCAAATGGCTGAAACAATCCATATATCATATCATATAATCATCATATAACTCATATATCATCAAGTATCATATATACATGTTCATTTCCTAGCTAACTCATATATACCCCATGGAGCAGCTAGAGTATGAAAATCAAAATACAGAAATATAGAAAATATACATCAAATGACTATAGCAGAAATCCTCAGATGACAGACGATGAGATTTTGCAGCCTACTCCTCTCCTGAAATGGTTAAACAATGAAAAGGTGAGTATATAAGATACTCAGTGAATCTACATGCATCACCAAGAAAATAAGATAGAACAATGATATATATAAATAATAAAGGAACAATGGGATAGTGTCAATCATGATGGTTTATAGAATCAGTATCAGAAATTAATTGGAATATCAATGGTCATATCGAGTCATGGAATCATATGGTAAGATAAATATAGGGCCCTGAAACACGTAGACTATGTGTAATCACATAGTCGATCACATATCAGGTAGGCATAAGACTGATAAGGTCCTATGGCCAAGACCAATAACCCTTCCCAGCTAGGGCATCAATACCAATGTGCACATTGCCGACAGTATGTACCCACTACCCTGTCAGAGCGGTAGCTCTGTCAAACCACATTTAGGTCAATACAAATGAATATCACATCAATAGACACCATTATGTAATAATGGCATCATCACTGTTAATAAACTCAATATCTTTCAAATCAAATAGTATTTGAATCAAAGACATTGCAAGATACAATATACAAGTAAGGATAAAGGTTATGGTAAACAACAAAGGTATGGAACAAAGGTTGGTTCGGCAAGGCAAGGAAAATTGGTAGGCCAATTAGCATGCCAATGTCACTGGGACAATGACATTCAAATGGTAGGCCTATGGAATGCAAACAATAGGCCAAAGACAAATGAACTAGGCACTTCATCAAACACATGGTGGGCATACAATGACAAGTCAATATGTTAGGTTAGGGTACAAAATTGACTTGCCCAATTCAACAAACATCAAGCTATATTGACAATAATCACATAGGCATCAAAGAAACAACAATAAACAACATCAAAATGGATCAAATTGGCTATGGAAAACAAGGCAAAAATCAACAAAATATAAGGGCATGAATAGTGATTTTGGTTCGGCCAAAGATGGACTTCCACACAAGGGTTCCAATTCTAATTTTAACACAAAATGAATGTTATTAGATGCAAAATAGACTCACCTAAACTTTCAAATAGCTTTGGAAACAAGCTTTCCACCCAAATTCACCAATGGAGCTATATAACACACCTTTGATAAAAATTGAGTTCTACATCAAATAAACCATCAATTAGTTGCCTATTCACATCCAATTAATATATTCTAACATCAATTAACATAATCTAACACTAAATCGTCAAACCCTTTCTTACAACTTCAATTTAGCTAGGAAAATTGGGCATTTCTATCAATTAGCATCAATTGATGCAATCTAACTACAAACCTATCTAATTCAACCTAATTAACATCCAAATAAACCATTAAAACAAACAAAACAACTTCTTACCTTGACTTTGATGTTCCACTCGAATCCTTTCTCCAAAGTTCCCTAAGTTTCCTTTGCTCCTCCTTGAAAATTAATGGTGGTAATAGGTAGAACTAGGTTAGTATTCAAGATTTTCACAAATTTTCTAAGGAATTTGATGAAGAAATGAAGAAGAATTGAAGAAGAAATGAGGAGAAGTGGTTCGGCCTTGATGGAGAAAAATGGAAGAAGATGATAGCTTTGTTCTAAGTATAAAATATATATCAAAAATCAAATGGCAAATTACAACTATCTCCTCCAACTTTCATACATCACACTTTGGTCCAAAATCTTCTGTAATTTATTCTGTCAATTCTGTCAGGATTTTGAATTTAAAGTGGAGAGTCAATAAGCTTATTTTAATTTATACTTATTTATAAAAATAGTTCCGGGGTCATTCTGTAACTCTGACGGACCTATTTTTACTATTTACCTTAAACTTTCATTTATTTATAATTTTGCCATTGATTACTTTTTCAGTGTTCCTAAATGATTTTCACTTCTTTCTTTTTACCAAAATTACACATATATTATGGTGATCTTTTACCCTTAGGTCAACTTTAGAAATTCTTTTGTTGACCGGACTGCTAATTTCTCAGCAGTGAACCCAACACCGCCGCTTTCCGGGAAAGTATTAAGTTCACTTTCTATCTGTGTCTCTAAAATTATTTCCCATCATTTCAAGACTTATGAACCAAAAACTGAGAACTAATTCATGCATGTGAGTTAGGAATTTATAGGGTATTACATTCTACCCCTTACAAATAAATTCGTCCTCGAATTGAAATACAACATACCTCACTGCTGGAACATGAATGGATATCCGCTCCTCATCTCCTGCTCACTCTCTCAAGTACACTCCTTCATGGACTGATTCCTCTAAAGCACTTTAACCATCGGGATCTCCTTATTCCAAAGTTGTCTGACCTGCCGATTAATGATCTCCACTAGAAACTCCTCATAAGACAAGTCATCACTGAGATCCACATCCTGAACCTCCAATATGTGCGATGGATCAGACACATACTTTTGCTGCATAGAGAAATGGAAAACCGGATGTACATGGCTCATGCTAGGTGGAAGAGCCAATCTGTAGGCCACATTACCAATCTTCTCAAGAATCTTAAATGGGCCTATAAATCTTGGTGATAATTTACCCCTCTTCCCAAATCTCATAACACCCCTCATCGGTGAGACCTTAAGGAAGACATGATCACCAACTGCAAAATGTGTATCCTTCCTCTTTGGATCAGCATAACTCTTCTGCCTATTGAAGGTAGTCCTCATCCGATCTCTGATCATAGGCGCTTTTTCCATAGTCTCTCTAATCAACTTTGGCCCCTCAAGCTGCTTCTCTCCCGGCTCCACCCAACACACTGGAGATCTATATTTTCTACCATATAGTGCTTCAAATGGAGCCATACTAATAGAAGAGTGATAATTGTTGTTATAGGAGAACTCTATCAATGGCAGATAGTAATCCCAGTTACCTTTGAAATCCAGAATACACAATCTCAACATATTCTCTAAAGTCTGACTGCCCATCAGTCTGTGGATGGAAAGCAGTATTGAACCGTAACTGGGTACCCATGGCCTCTTGAAACTTCTGTCAAAATCAAGAAGTGAATTGTGTACCCCTTTATGATATGATCATCAAAGGAACTCCATGAAGTCGTACAATCTTATCCACATATAATTGTGCATACTGAGCTGCCGTGTAGCTGGTCTTAACCTCCAAAAAATGCGCAGACTTCGTCAAACGGTTAACAATCACCCATATAGAATCATAACCCCGCGAAGTCCTCGGTAGACCAACTATAAAATCCATAGTAACCTATTCCCATTTTCACTCTGGTAACTCAAACTCTTGAAGTAGCCCTGATGGCTTCTGATGCTCAAACTTAACCTACTGACAGGCTAAGCATTTCGATACAAACTGAGCTACATCTCTCTTCATCCCTGGCCACCAATAGACATCTTTCAGATCATGGTACATCTTGGTAATCCCTGGATGTACACTGTGTGCTGAGTAGTGAGCCTCTCTCATAATCCGATCCTGTAGCCCATCAAAATCTAGTACACATATACGCTTCCCACATCTCATTACCCCATCCTCTGCTGTAAACTCTGTCATCCTCCCATTCTGTACCTCTCTCTTGAGCTTCAGTAGATAAGGATCCCTATCCTGAGCCACTTTTATATTATCAAGCAACAGTGACTTCACCCGAAATTGGGTTATCAGAGCCTGGTTCTAATCCTGGAATCCCAACTCCAATTCCAACTCCACTCCAAAATCTACCAACTCCCTCATATCTCGGATCAATGGCCTACTGCCAATCACAATATGAGCTACACTGCCCATCGATTTCCTACATAGTGCATCAGCCACTACATTGACCTTACTTGGGTGGTAAAGGATCTCACAGTCATAATCCTTAAGTAGCTCCACCCATCTGCGCTGCCGAAGATTTAGATCCTTCTGTTGAAATATATATTGTAGACTCTTATGATCAGTATATATCTCACATTTCAATCCATACAAGTAATGTCTCCAAATCTTCAATGCAAATATCATAGCTGTCATCTCCAGATCATGTGTCAAATAATTTGCTTCATGCTTCTTTAACTGACGAGAAGCATAAGCAATTACCCTACCAATCTGCATCAGTACACATCCCAGACCAATCCGTGAAGCATCACAATACACAGTGAATTTCTCCCCCTCTACTGGCAATGCCAATATTGGAGCACTAGTGAGATAATACTTCAAAGTCTGGAAGATTCCATCATACTCATCAGTCCATACATACCGCTCCTGTTTCCTCTTCAATATAGTTAAAGGAGCTGCAATCCGAGAGAAATCCTTTACAAACCTCCTGTAATACCCAGTCATATCTAAAAAACCGTGAACCTCTGAAACACTAGTAGGCTGAGGCCAATTAGCAATGCTTCTATCTTCTGAGGATCCACCTTAATCCTATCCTTGCATATCACATGCCCAAGGAAACACACTTCGGTTAGCCAGAACTGACATTTAGATAACTTAGCATACAATTGATGCTCCCGAAGTGTCTGCAAAACAATCCTCAGATGCTCCACATGCTCCTCCTTACTCCGAGTATAAATAAGAATGTCATCAATAAATACAATGACAAACTTATCCAAATATGACCTGAACACCCTGTTCATCAAATCCATAAAAGCAACCGGTGCATTGGTCAACCCGAATGGCAACACCAAAAACTCATAATGCCTATATCGGGTCCTAAAAGCAGTATTAGGTATATCACCCTTCTTAATCTTCAATTGGTGATAACCATACCTCATATCAATCTTTGAAAAATGGTTGGCACCCTGCAGCTGATCAAACAAGTCATATATCCGAGGTAATGGATACTTGTTCTTCATTGTCACCTTATTCAGCTACCTATAATCTATACATATCCTCAAAGAGCCATCTTTCTTCCTCACAAACAGTACCGGTGCACCCCAAGGAGAACTACTCGGTCTGATAAACCCTCTATCCAATAGCTCCTGTAACTGTATCTTCAATTCCTTCAGTTCTGCTGGAGCCATTCTGTATGGAGGAATAGATACAGGGTCAGCGTCTGCATGCACCTCAACCTCAAACTCAATCTCCCTATCAAGGGGCAATCCTGGCAACTCCTCAGGAAATACATCAGGAAACTCCTAAACTACTGGTATCTGATCCAATTGTACAGAAGACTTCTGTACATCTATCATATATGCCAAATAGGCTGAACAACCTTTCCCAATCATCCTCCTATCCTGGATAGCAGAAACCAGATTAACCCAGAACTCCCAAATATCACCCTGAAACTCAAAGTTTGGCTGCCCCTGAGGATGAAATCTAACCCTTTTCCGATAACAGTCAATAATTTCTCGGTGCCTCGTAAGCCAATCCATACCCAAAATAGCATCTAGCTCTAACACAAGCAACTCAATCCGATCAGTACGCAAGATGTTATAATCAATCTCAATCACACAGTCAGGGTAATAATAATCAACATCCACACTATCACCCATAGGAGTAGCAATCATCAAAGGTACATCTAACAACCTCATTTCCTTATTCAATTTAGGTGCAAAATGTGGTGACACAAAAGAGTGAGTAGCACCAGAATCAAATAAGGCATCCGCAATCTCATTTTGAATCAAGATAGTACCTGTAACCACGTTGTTTGATCTTTGGGCCTCCTGAGTGTTGACAGCAAACACTCTACCTTGACCCCTACCAGCTGGAGCCTGACTACCACCGGGAGCTTGTCCTCCCCTGCCTCTGCCTCTGCCTATAGCCTCTCTATCCATATTTTGACTAGCCTGTACTACTGGCTGAGAAATCGTAACGGATGGCTGCTGTTGCTCGCCTTATAGAGGACATCTGCTAATGAAGTGACCATGCTGTCCATACTTCAAACAAGCACCTGACTGTAATCAGCACTCCCTTCCGTGCCTCCGACCACAAAACCCACAAATAGGAATGCTGGGTGACTGTGAAGCTGGTCTCGAGGAACCCTGTGAATAGGCAGGTGTAGACCGTACCACTGGTGGTCCCCTATTCTGAACTCTCCTCCTCTGGCTACTAGCTGATGATCTCTGCTCAATTCGAGGCACTGGCTCTGTCTGTCTAGGTTGGAAGCTGCTTTCTCCCCTCCTAACCTGTGAGCCTGGACCCCCTTTCCTCTTCTGGTCCCTCTTAGACCTCTCAATCTTGTATTTCTCCTCCATTTGTGTCGCCTTGTCAATCACTATAGTCAAAGAAGTAAACTCTGTAGCCAACAATGCATTATGTAATACAACATGAAGACCCCTCCGAAACCTATTGATCAAATCAGCCTCTGTATGTACAATTTGAGTAGCATATCTACTCAACCTAATAAACTCCTCTGCATACTCCTCAACAGATCTGTCCCCCTGCTCTAATTTCTCAAATCTGATAAGGTTACGGGTCTTCACCCCCTCCGTAATAAACTCATCAATCAAACCCTGTCGAAACTCAACCCAGGTGGGTGGGTGCTCACCATAAAGCCTGGGCTCCATCCTCCTAGAAAACCAGGTCCAAGCCTTCCCCTTCAGAAATAGCCCAACTAGCTCAACTGCTTCAACTCTGAACATGGTAGTCTCCTCACTACCTTCTCCACTTCCTCCAAGAAATCTATAGGATCAGTACCCCTGTCTCCCCTGAACTCAGGTAGATTTAGCTTCAGAAAGCTAAACATCGATACTCCACCCTCCTCTATCACTCTTCGACCTCCCTGTATAGTAGGCTCCCTCTAAACCCCCACTGGCTGCACAGGAGTTGGTACCATTGGAACTGCCTCTAGTACTCCAGGTGGAGGCACTACTGCTGGAGCTGGTGGTGGAGGTACATGTTGTCTCTCCCGTCTCAAATCTGATATCTCTCTCCGTAACTCCATCAGTCCCCTCATCATCTCCACTCTCCAAGGGTCATCGCCCCTCTCTGAATCCTTTGAAGTTTGTTAGGATCTAGACGGACCCTCAGATACTGCAATCTCCCTAACTAGTGACTCATTGAAGGCTACCTATTC
>CANXYC010290998.1:0-17639 GCA_948193065.1 Aleurites moluccanus | reverse complement strand
TGACATTGCATTTGTAGTTGGGATGTTAGGAAGATATCAAAGTAATCCAGGCTTAGATCATTGGAAAGCTGCAAAGAAGGTCTTGAGATATCTTCAAGGCACAAAGGACTACATGCTTATGTATAAACGAACCGATAATTTGGAAGTGATTGGCTACTCTGATTCAGACTACGCTGGCTGCATTGACTCAAGAAAATCCACATCATGATATATTTTCATGCTAGCTGGTGGAGCTGTATCTTGGAGAAGTGCAAAGCAGAGTTTGACTGCTACTTCCACTATGGAGGCTGAGTTCGTATCTTGTTTCGAGGCAACTTCACATGGTGTATGGATGAAGAGTTTCATCTCTGAGCTTAGAATTATGGATTCAATTTCTAGGCCTTTGAGGTTGTATTGTGATAATTCAGCTGCTATTTTTATGGCTAAGAATAATAAAAGTAGCAGTCGAAGTAAGCACATCGACATCAAGTATCTAGCCATAAAAGAACGTGTTAAGGATAAAACAGTGCATCTTGAACACATCAGTACTGATTTTATGATTGCTGATTCTTTGACTAAGGGCATGCCACCACATAAATTTAAGGATCATGTTGAAAGAATGGGAATTGGTTCCTTAATGTAATTTTTCGTTATGAGAACGATATTGTTTTAATGAAACTCTTAATATGATGTTTTCTTATTGAGTTATGTATACATATTAATTTTATTTGTTTTGGAAAACATTTTTGAAGTTAGGACCTAGAATGAACATATGGTTTATTCATTAAGTTTTATGGAGAGATTGTTGAGAAGTATAAAACATTGTAATACATGGAAGAGAATATTTAATTTTAGATATTATCGCCATGATTCATATGATTTTATTTCTCACTAAATTTAATGGTGGAAAACGTGGAACAAGTGGGAGAATGTAAGTTATTTTCTTTTTTTTATGGAGTTGGCCACTCCATTAAAAGTAGTGGTCCACTTCTCTCCCCATTTTCTTCTCCCATTTTCTATAAAAAACTACCCATTATCACCATTAACTGTGATGGGCAGTTAATGGTGAAGGGTATGTGTAGAGATCCCTAGGTTTGCTCTCAAAATATACAAAGTCTTTACTGCACCCATAGTATTCTGAAATTCCATTAACACTTGGACCTCGTCAATGTACGAGGTAATTTGCCTCATTGCTGCAATTGGAATCAACATTTCATTCTTAAAAACAATCTGGTTTCTCCACCTCCATAACAACCAAATAACAATGCCAAATAATATAGTCCAGTCTGTCGAACCTATGGATTGAAGGGAGCTGCTCAAATTAAACTCAATCCAAGGAATTAAGTCTAAAGAGAAAAACTTATGAAAATGTGTTACATCCACCAATTGCAACCAAATAACCCGCACAAATGGACAATCCCTTAGCACATGAATAGTTATTTCTGCATGCAAAAGACACCGAGGACACCGATCATCATCTGTCTAATGCCTACGAACCCGTTGTACATTAGTAAGTAAAGAATCATGAACACTCAACCATAGAAAGGAACATACACGTTGTGGACCAGGCCATTTCCATACTTTCTTCCAGATAATATGCTGAGCAGAAGCTTCACCATTAAGAACATTATAGGTCGAAGAAACAGAGAATAAATCAGTACTTGAAGGACCCGAAACCAACGTATCTGTTCGACTTAGAGACACAGGTGGTTTTATAGCAACAATCTTGAGATAAATAAACATTGGCAAATCTGATAAAATATCCCAATCCCAAGTTCCATTATCCGTGATCATATCTGCAATAGTAAATGATGAAATTCCTCCTAGAACAGTTGGAGCAACATACCTAGCAAGAACAACTCCTGGTTCTACCCAACAATCATGCCAAAATGACACTGAAGTTCCAGAGCCAATCCTCTAAACACCACAGTTGAAAGTGTTATCACAGACCGAAAGAATACTTCTCCATTGGAAAGAAATTTACCCCTGTTTTATAATAGCTGATGGAGACCAATCCCTCTTACCATATTTGCTTTGAATAACCTGAACCCAAAAGAGTTGAGGCTGTGATATTACTTTCCAAGCAAGCTTCATTAAGAAAGCTGCATTTTGCTTCAGTGAACTACGAATACCCAGTCCTCCCTCATCCAATGGACGATGAATCACCTTTATCACCTTTTTTGGTACTAAAGAATTTTTCCTTTGGGTCGGGCAAGCTCCCCAAACAAATCGTCTAATTTTCCTATCTATTTCATCACACATCAAAACTGGTAGTTTGACTATTTGCATGGTGAATGAAGGAATAGAGAAGAGGACAAATTTAACCAGAGTAATTCGACCAACCAAAGATAATCGATCACTTTTCCACCCTGCAATTCTTAAATCAATTTTTTGCAACAGATCTTGAATCTTAGCAAAAGTTACTCGGCCCTGAACAAGAGGCATACCAAGATATTTTCCCAAATATGTGGTAAGACAAAAACCAATCGCTGACTGTATAAACGACGGTCATTCGTAGAAACATTATGCGAGAATAGAACTTTTTTCTTTTGAGCACTAACTCGCTGGCCTGAATAGTTGCAAAAATCAGTCAATTCCTTCTTAATTAATTGAACCTGGTCTGGCTTAGCCTTAGCAAACAAAATTATATCATCTACAAAGAACAAATAAGAAAGCTTGGGTCCAGCAGATCTAAATTTCATTGGTTCTCAAGTCCTATCATTAATAAGCTGAGTGATCCTCTGTGAAAACCTTTCCAAACAAAGAACGAACAAGTAAGGCGAAATAGGATCACCTTGCCTTGTACCTCGTTGGGGAGAAAATTCATCATTAGCTTTATTAGAAATTCCATGTTAAAAATGTGTAAAAATATTAATGGACATATAAGTGGTAAAAGTCAATCATCCATATGACTAGTTCTAGTATTTTAATAATATTTGACCCAAACCCAATTTAAAAATCTGATTATTAAAAATTTGATATGATATCAGATCAATTATTCCACTGTTTGTTCCTATGTGTACGAAGTCCGCAGATACAGATGTTCATTCCTACCTTTGAGAATGACGTGGAGCCCCGCGCATGAAGTCCGCGATGTAATGTGAGTCTGTCGCAAGGGGGCGTATTAAAAATCTCACATTAAAAATATATAAAAATATTAATGGGCATATAAGTGGTAAAAGTCAATCACTCATATGGCTAATTTTAATCATTTTGGTAATAATTGACCCAAACCCAATTCAAAAGTCTGATTATTAAAAATTTGACATCGTATCGGAGCAATTATTCTGCTGTTTGTTGCCTCGTGCATGAAACACGCAGGTGCAGATGTTCATTCCTGCCTGCGAGAATGATGTGGAGTCTCGTGCATGAAATTTGTGACGTAGTGTGAGTTCGTCGCGAGATAGCATATTAGAAATTTCACATTGGAAACGAGTGCAATGCTTTTTGAGCAATTAGAATATAATCTATCATTTATCTCCCAGGAACAAAGCTAGTCTGATTAGGCAAAACTAAGTCCAAAAGGCAGTGCTTTAATCAATGAATAATAATCTTGATAATGATCTTATAAGACATTATATAACCCAACCCAATGGGTCGAAACTAAAAGAGATGATGTGAAACCGAAATCTTTGAAATTAGACACAAAAGAGTTTCAATAATAGCAACAATAGAACCTGTGCCTGCAAATATACTCTTGACATAATCAATGACTAATCCTCCTACCTGATGCCATTGAGATTGATTAAAAAAAAGGGCATACAAACCATTATAGGCCCTATGTAGAAAACCGCAGAACTGGATGTAATAACCGTTGGTAAGAATCTGGAGATAACCGGTTAAAGCCACCCACCATGTAACTAGACAATGGAGTTTTCCCTTTTTTTAAAAAAAGATGAGAGAAGAAAGATCGAGCCATATCTGCTAGCACATTTTGATCTACAATCTCATGACCCTCAGTATCTACCAAACTTTCCACTATATTATGACACCGTATAATTTTAGTAGAAGCATGATAAAACCTTGTATTTCGATCCTCCAGTGTTAGCCATTTATTTTGAGATTTCTGAAACCAAAAAATCTCCTCCTGTTCCAACACAAAAGCATATTCCTTAGTTAGTTGACCTTCCATATCAACTAGGTGTTGAGAGTAATTTGTTGCTAACGCCTGTTGTATGCCTTCTAGACAAGCTAACAATTGCCTTTTCCTTTGTAAAATATGCCCAAACACATCTTTATTCCAGGTTTTAATTTTCCCAAAAATCTCATCGATAGCCTGATGAAGAGGTAAGCCCCCTCTTCCAAGTATTCCCAATAAACTCAATAAAACCTTCATATGAAAGCCAAACAGCTTGAAAACGAAAAGCCCTATAAAATCTAGTCGTAGAACAACAATGGCCATCTAACATGAGTAAGATCGGACAATGATCTAATTTAACCTTGAGAAGGTGCTTCAATACTACTAGAGGAAATTGCTCATAACATTTCGCATTACAAATCCCCCTATCAAGCCACTAAAAGAGTCTACCTCTCCTCCAGTATACTATGACCCCTAAAACCCATATAAATCAATTTGCAAAAATCCATCTACCGCTTGAAAGGTCAACATCCAAAAGGGCATTCCAATCTCCAGCCAAACACCAAGGACGATCCATCTGAATTGCAATGTCCATTATATGCTCCCATAAAAGTTGCCTGTCAGCGCAATTAGGACTACCATATACAATAGTAAAGTAACAAGAGTTTCCATTAGGGAAGGACAACTATGTGTGAATAAATTGCCAATACACTTCAATAATATTAAGTTGTACATAATATGCGTTCCACAGTAACCAAATTCCACCTAAAAAACCGGTACACTCCACTTTAAAGGAATGTGAGAAACCAATCTTCTCAACAAAGGCAGTGGCTTTATCTCCTTGGATCCAAGGCTCCACTATAACAAACAAAAGCGGACGATGCACCTGCACTAACTCTCTAGCCACTCTAATCGATTGCTTATTACCTGCACCCTGGATATTCCAAAGCAAAATATTCCTTAAATTCATAAATAAGGATAAGAAAAAGAGACCACCAACTGATTATGACTGTAGCACCTCAGTCTGCAAACTAGTATGAGGTTGCGCAATGGCATCATCTTTGACACAATGAGATTTGGTGGTTTTTTAACATAAAAATCCATGGTATCCCCACTGAGTTTAAACCTCCGAATCGGGCTTGCCGAAGTTTTAAACGACATAGAAGTTTCATGACAAAGATTAGCAGTAAATTTTAACCCTTCACAATCCAAATTTGCCGCATTCGCCATTGCTGCCGAGCCAACAATTGTCTGTGTTTTGTCAGCCATAGGCACCTTACTTAAATCTCTCCCTATGGGACGAGGCATAGTAGAAAATCCATGGGAATGAACTAGTAGGCCAACTGTAACTTGTGATTTTGCATGTTTTTGGGTTTTTTTTTTTTTATTAACTCCTGATGGGCTACCCCGTGTAAGATCAAATGTCTTCCTATTGTGATTTGGGACCGGGCCACTCTTTGCTGTTTTATTAGAGGGAAGCATATTAGAAAATGCAGACCCCTGTGCAATAGTTGTATCTACTCCATTCAACGTTTCCATAAGTGCATGCTCATCACCACCTAATATCTCGGTCGGGGTAAGTGAAAATAGTAAATTGTGATCCTTTTTGAAACTCTTCCCCCCGATTATACAGAACACGATCTCCTGTAACTCTACGACTCTTAGTTTAAGGCGGAACATTAGGACCATTGATCTTGTAATTTGCTCATTTGTCATAGACACTGTTCCGGCTATAGTCAACCTCAGACTGTCCTCCCCGACACTGTTGAGGTCGCCGGTTACGCTTTACTTGCATTCACGACCCAAATTTATCAACAGAAGCAGTAAAAGGTATACTTGGTAGAGATGAAACCTCCACAATAGGCATTGGTATCTTCATTGAGTTCTGATTGACACCTTCGCCCTACATAGACTCTGATGAAACAAGAGTTGTAGAATTAGAAGTTTGATCAAATGGGCAAGAACCTTTAAGGTGCCCAATTCGTCCACATCCAAAACAAATTGTGTGGAATCCTTCATACTCTAGTCGCTGCCAGTGACCATTCAGAATTTTTTTAGAAATTAACGGTTTCGTTGTATCAATTACAACCGCAATTCTGGCAAACTTACCCCGTTGTGTAGATACAATATTCTGATATACCTTAATAAATCGCCCCACTCGTCTACCTATATGTTGAAAAACTTTCTCATTATAACACCATACAGGCAAACCCGGGAGTCTAACCCCATGCCGCCACTGTTTGAATACCAACTCCTGCATTGAATGAAGGAGACCATGGCTGCACCATCAGGTAAGAGCCAGCCAAAACCCAAGGTCCATCCAGCATTGCATTGTCCAATCCTTCTTACTATTAAATTTAACAATGAAAAAATCATGCTCAATATCCATCACAAACATATTCTCAGATGGTTTCCACAGTTGATGAAGATGATCAACCATCGTTTGATAACTCAGCTGCCTGTTTAGAAGCTTGACAATAACAGAGCAAGTCCATGGTTGATCCGGCTTTTCTCTAGTTGAGTCATTGAAGGTAATGGCAGGACGACCTTCATGTTCATAATCTATAATCTCATCATCATTTAAATTCACAGCCCGCAAATTTGGGGTACTCACTGGAATGGCAGCATCAACCATTAGTAAATCTCAAAACAAAAATGGTTGTCTTGTAGGTGGTTCACCGCCATCGGGTGAGATATCGTTGAAGTTCAATCCCGGGGGATCTCTATGAGGATTTTCAAAATTTGCAGAGGACATTGTTTAAACATTAATTTAAGTACTATTACCTTCAGAACTCTTTATTATATATATATGTATATCAGTCTAAAAAAAATAAAATTCATAGTAAAATTATTTTTATGATATTCAAATTTTATATTATAAATAATTTTTTTTCTCTTAATTTTGACCATCTAATAATATTTTTTTGATTCCACCCTTCATTGATGTGGCTAATGTGGTTTCTCAACAGGTTAGTAATTCAGAACAGAGATAAGGTGCAAATATACTTATAATATATATAGTATAAATAGTAGATTGACACTTTATTTTTTGAGGCAAACATACAATTGACGTTACAAAAGCCTAACAAAAGCGCCCAATTTTTGAACGACTGCTTTTTTTTTTTCTTTTTTAACCTTTGACTTGTGTTAGAGAGCCTCACATAAAAATTAAATTTTAAATAATAAAAATTAAAATTAAAAAAAAAAAAAATTTAGCCCAGAAACCCCATCACTTTCCTTTAGAGGACTAACTAATTCCTTGACAAATGACAACAAATTTCTCACACCTAAATCCTTACGAGCACTAACCAAATAAACTCCACTAACTAAAATTAATCTTTCCAACTCTTCAGTTCTCAACAACAATCCTTCATGAGAAATGAAGAGCAGAGTCGTAGATCAAAGATGGAGTCATGGTGGTCGGCGATAAATGGAGCAGAGCCACTACGCTCAATAGCTGCGAGAATTTTTCCATTGGTTGGATCTTGGCCACGATCGACCTTGCGGATGGTGTAACGATGGTCAACAGTGACAGTATGCATATGCCGACCGGTCCGAATAGCGGCGAAAACGACAATGGAGACACAAGCTGAAATCTTGAGTCTCGATCGGCGATGACGATAAAGTTTTGGGCTGGTAAAGGCTTAGCGACTGTCAGCAATAAAGGGTTGATTGACTGTGACTCTTGGCAAGCATGCGGTGATGATGGGCTATGCTCGGCCTTGGTGTTGAGCTAAATCGGAGACGGTGATGATAGGCAGCAAAGCCAAGTATTTTTCAGGTTTTTTTTTTCTTTTTTAGTTGAATTTGAAATGCATGTGGTGGAGGAGGGAGATGAAGTTATAATGGTGGAGATTGAAATGTTTGATTGGAGAAAATAATTGTGGAAGTGGCGGCAATGAAGGAATTAAATAGTGTCTTGGCTTCGATGAGTTCTGGAGAGTTGAATGGAGATTTTCATTGATGGTACCCAGAGAGACTGAAAGTTGAGTTTTCTTGAAAAATTTGGATGACTTTTCTAGGAAAAGTAATGAGATTTTTAGGTTAAAAATTATTATTTTAAAATTTTTAATTTTCATATTTTTATTATTTAAAATTTAATTTTACTTTTATTAGGTTTCTGTAAAATCAAATGTATATTTATGCTTAAAAAATATAAAGCGTTGATTTGCTATTTATGCTATATATTATATCATATTTACACCTTATCCTTTTACGTCTTTTTCTCAATTTCTTTTTAATTAATTAATAATTTCAATATTATTTATAGTAGATCTTATTTAATTTGATATAAATAAATTTATAAATTTTATTTAAAAATTTTATATTTTTATTTTTTCTCTAGAAGAGTGCTTAAAAATTTTATATTTATATTTTTTCTCTAGAAGAGTACTCCCAACTACTAGACATTCAATCTCCTTATGGATATGAGCCCAGGTTTAATGTCCATTAGGATATTAGGCTTAAGACACACTTCTTCTTAAAAATATTTGGGCTAAAATTCTACCTTCTAAACCCAACTTCTGATCTCCACAGATTATATTTGTTTTGTTCGAAAATCTCGACAGAAAAACCCCTTTGGATGCCATTAGATTGCAGCAATCAACAATTTGGATCCAAACCCTAAAATCCCAACTTTTTAATTTTAACAGAAGTTCACCAAAATTGAATTGTGGGTCCTTCAAATTAGAAACCCTAACCCTAAATTCCCAATTTCATGGCCTCGAGAAAGAAACAATTGGAAGGAATCGCTTTGCTGTCAATGTACAATGATGAAGACGATGAAGATATGGAAGATCTTGATGACAAGCAACAACAACAACAACAAGAGGAGCTGTCGGAAGAGATGAATGAGTATAGAGAATCAAACGAGATAAGGCCCGCTTCAGTAACCGATGCAATGGTTACTGATGAATTGGCTGGTGAAGCTACGCCGCCAGTTCCCAATCACAATTCGACTCCCAAAGGCCGGCCTTTGACGCCGCAGCAGCAGCCTCAGGTTTTATTCTCGTCGTCGCTGCTGCTGCAGCAACAGCAACAACGGGTGGTTAGTACGGTGACAAAGAGAAGCGGGAGAGGGAGGCTTACCATTGTTGATTATGCTCACGATGAAGTTGCCATGTCTCCTGAAGCCGATGTACACTAAGGCTTTGCCATTGCCTTTTTTTTTTGATATTTATGCTATTATTTCTGTACTGGTTATTTGTTTTATTTATTGTTTTTGCTGATTAATTGCAGGAACAGGAATTTCATGAGGAGCTTCAAACTGATAATGGTACGTGACTGTTTTGGACCTATTCAGTGCCATTTTCCAACTGTAATTTTGTGTTTAGCTGTTAGTTATTAGCACTTCTAAGATTCTCCTAAATGCATCCACGGTATGCTCTTACAATTTGTAGTTACATATTTGTTTATGATTTTCGTCTAGGCTGATTTCACCTCTAGATATTGCGAGATTTTAACATTTCTAGTTTGGGACTCTTACATGCAATTGTTTGGTGCCCAGATTTGAGCAAGTGAGATGGTAAGCAAATTCATGGGTGACACACTGGGCATATTTTGTCCATGTATGGGTTTTTGTGGCTGCAATTTTTATGAAGCTGCATGGATAGGGGAGTCAAAGGACAGGCTTTAGTTTTAGAAAATGTTTTTTCTGCAGCATTGTGTGTGGTATAGTGTATTAGGGCTGTGAAAGCTTTTGACAGTTTGGGAGTCAGTCATTGAGGACTAAGGCTGTTGGATGCATAAGATGGAACAAACATAGGATAGCCTGTTAATGATACGTGTTAGTTAGGATGACCATTGTTAAGAACTTGAGTAATTTGGTACTTGCTAAATGGGTTGTGTTGTGCTATTAACTAACATCAGCAAGACAAGGTTGAAAGTTCTTATCGTTTATCATTTCTTAGTAATGTTATTATGATACTAGTCATCTGATCCTCTTTATTTGTTTATTCATTTTTTTTTTATGTAGCAGGTGCCAGCCAAGAAAGAACACCTCCAGGAACTGTTCAGGTTTTAACTCCTAGTGTTCAAGCAACTCCTCAATCATCAGAGAATTTAGAAACACCACAACCTGATGAAATGAACACTACAGTTAATCAACCAGAAGCTGCAGAAAATGAAGATACTACTAATGTTCCTGCAGAACATGTTGATCTATTGGATAAATTTCTTCCTGCACCACCAAAAGACAAGTGCCCAGAGGAGCTTCAAGTAAGTTCCTTTTCTGTTATCAATTAGAGTGATATAGAAATTGTTTTCTTTGGCGTCTTGATACCTTCTTGGTGTAACTATTTTCTTTCCAAAAGTTGCTAGGTATTAGTATTACTGGTCTTAGAATCTTCGCTGGTAGAATGCTGCTGTATCACTTGAATTGTGAAATTTGCTTATACGCTTAGTTGTTCACCAACTAAAGTTGAAACTTGAAAGTGACTGATATTTGCTGGAGCACAACATTAAAATATGCTTTCTTGCATTCAGCTTATTTATGCAAGTTATCTTATTGTGATTGATTTTTTACATTCTTTGATGTCAGTTGCCATCTTTTTGTCATGTTACTTGCAGAGGAAAATAGATAAATTCCTTGCTTTAAAGAAGGTTGGGAGAAGCTTCAATGCAGAAGTCCGAAATAGAAAGGATTATCGGAATCCTGACTTCTTGCTGCATGCAGTGAGGTATCAAGATATTGATCAGATAGGATCTTGCTTCAGTAAAGATGTATTTGACCCTCATGGATATGACAAAAGTGACTTCTATGATGAAATAGGTTACTAACTGCTCCTTTTGCAATTTCCCTGTTTTTGTTAAGGATGCAACTATGGTGTTTTCTTCGAGTAATTTTATAGTTTTCTTTAAGTTTGCTTTTGTGATTTGGTCAAAGTTTTTGCAATTTGCTGGAATAGGCAATATTTTGCAGTTTGAGGGTTATGCAAGTAGTCTGGAAGTTCCCTTTTGTATATTGCTTTCTAATTCTGGATGGTTATGGAAGTTAATTCATACTAGGTTGTATGCCATTATTGAAATTATGTGCTGCTTGGACATGGTACAGGTTTTAGACACATGCCTATGTCCAACCTGGGTACGTTTAACATTATAGACCTTTCTCCTTATAGTTTGAATTTCATGCTGAAATGCAAGCATCTGGTTCATTCTAGGTAGAATTTGTGTGCCACATGTGCTCCTTAGCATGAGGTGAGAGTTGGAATACCATGGGTTTGGTTCATAGAATAAAATCTTCTCTTTATGCTTCAATTTCATTACTGGAATTTTTCTCAAGTTCATCTTTGATGCTCTATGCTTGTTGCTTTCTTTGTCAAATGCAATGCCTGGTCAATGAAATTCTTAATGTTTGCTATGCAGAAGCTGACATGAGACGTGAAAAGGAGAGGAAGGAGCAAGAGCTGAAGAAGAATTCAAAGGTTGAATTTATTTCAGGAGGAACTCAGCCTGGACAGGTCGTGCCCCCAACAAAATTTAGCATGCCTATTCCAGGTGCAAATCCCTCTTCCGTGAATTTGGTGTATGACATTAACTTTTTCAAGAAATTTTTCGTTGGCATGTATCTATATTTTATTTCCTGAGAGTGCTCTTAAATTGAGTTTAATTGCAATGTCAGTTCCTACTGCTGCTAGTGGGTTGCGTTCTGCATCAATTGCAGCTGATGCTGTTGCTCGGGATGGTAGACAAAACAAGAAGTCAAAATGGGATAAGGTTTAGCATCTCTGCATAAAGTATTTTTTATATTCCCTCAAGAAAAGTTTTGGTATTGACCAATCGCCATGCCGAGCTTCCTATTTGTTTCAGGTGGATGGCGATGGGAGAAATCCTTTACCAACTGGCGGGCAGGATTCTTTGGTCACAGCAGCAGCTCATGCAGCACTTTTATCTGCTGCTAATGTTGGTACTGGATACACAGCTTTTGTGTAAGTTTTGATTAAACCCTTTGACGATTTAGTAATTATTCTTGTTTATCTTTGTTGGAGCCTTTTACTGCCTTCCATTATAGTCAACTAATTCCTTTTGGTCTATGAGTACTATAGTGAGAACTATTAGTTGCGTCATCTTTGTTAGGGAAAATTTAGTGGCCCAGCTTGTATTTGTGAGGGTGATTGATAAAGACAGTTAAATTTTCTATATTTGAACTTTAATTTATTTGGGGAAGGGACTACTGAATTTTCTGAAGCCTTGTTAACTTGGTTTACAGAAATTGGCACATGAATATTTTGACCATGAGGGGAAAAAGATGGAGGAAAGAAAAAACTGATATCATTTGGTATTCTCTAGATTGCATGCAAACCATCATTTGCTTGTCTTTTCTCACAAGGAGAGATAGGGTCAGAGTTAAGCAATACGAGTCTTTTATTGCACTGCAGCCTACATTTATTTTGATAGTGCATAATTTTATGTTTTGCCTTGGACCAAGGGATATTGGGCTCCCATAAATCATTCTTGTCCCATATATTATGTCAAATTTTTCCCACCTTTAAATTATTTTGATCTGTTAACCTCCTCAAATCTTGCAATGCTGAAAGCCCCACTCACTGGAAATCCTCAGTGTTTCAAACCTTAGCATTGGCATTATATGCCCGTGCTATATTTGGTTTTATGGAGGGACCTGAGGTGTTCATACTTCAAAAAGGGTTCATTGTCCTGTCAAGAACTGAGCTGACCGAGTTATGGAGCTAAATGGTCAAATGCTCATTTATGTTTATTTTAGTACACATAATTTCACTGGACATTAATGTTATTGTCATTACTATTTGAAATGTTATGGTTGTGCTTTTTTTTAAAAAAAAAACACTAAAATTCTCTTGTAATCAATTATTGATGCTTGAGGGGGATGGCTATGATAAGATCAATCCCTTCTTGTGCCTAAGTTTTATTTCGGTTAAAAGAAAATATTGATGCTTGATATCATTAAACTCTTAAACTGCAGGCAGCAGAAACGGCGAGAAGCAGAAGAAAAAAGATCCAGTGAAAAGAAATTGGAGAGACGATCTTGAGCCTGTTCATTATAATTCTCGGCAGGAGCAACCTTTCTTAACATTTTTTCACTTGACCAATTTCCATAAATGAAAAATCATAGTCAACTGTGCTTTACAGGTTCATTTGTAATTCTATCTTGAGAGGTTAAATGTAAAATATAGCAAAAAGCTCGAGTTGAATGTAATTTGTAGACTAACTGAATATTAGATCAACACACGCAGAGCAAGTGTATTTGTTAACAGTAAAAGGCAACTTATTAGACATGCTCATCCAGTCTATACATAATGAAGTGAGATTTGGACCTAAGCTTCTACAATTATATATTTTAACTTTGATATTTCTGTATTATAAATGCTTATTACTTGTAGATAATGCGATCGCAGCTCAGTCTGTCGTTGCAAGTGGCTTTTGCAGCGCAGCTTTGCATTTTTCTCGATCTTTGAGTTCCCTCTAACCTCTCTATATCCTCTTAAACAAAATGCCAAATTTGCCAGGTAACATGCCTCCTTTTGAATTATTTTACAAGGAGAAAACTTATATCTCCTTCAATTCCTTAATTTCTAGTCAAAATAAAACTTTATATTCACATTCGAAAGTTATAGCCGAAAGGGTTTACCTTTGTGAAATAATTCAAAAGGAGGCATGAGTCCATGCTGTCTGTCTCTATAAAATATTCCTCTCTTTTGTATGGTATCTTCACTATCATATTCCTTTGCAGTCTTTTCTTCCCCATTCCATTTTACTTTGCCTAGTACAATCTTAGCATCAAAGCTCTGTTAACACTCGACATAATTGTTGTTCCTTCCACTCTTTTTCTCATGCAAAAAAATTATTTTTCATTTGATGCTTTTGATTACAGTCGATGCATCGTTAGATAGAAGGTTAAACTATTTTAGGAGTAGACATTTGGATTCAAATTTTACCAATATTAAATTTCTCCTCTCCAATGTTAAAAAAAATATATTTTAATTTAGCTCTTTTTTTTAATGAATATGTTTTTTAAATTAATGAATATGTTTTTTAAATTAACAAGCAAGAAAATATAATAAATTTAATTAAATTCTCCATATTACAAGGAAAAAAAAAAAGGAAGGTGCCATAACATTTTGGAATTTTGTACTTAGATTATTGAAAATAAAATCATTTGCAAATGAATTAAAAAATTATATATACAAACTGATGAATTTCTTTAAAGAGGAAAAAAAATCAAGATTAATAATTTTTCGATTCTTTTTTATTTATAATCCCAAAAACTCAACTTATGGGGAAGGTTTCAAATGTAATGTTTGGAAAAATAGTTTTAGGCAAATTAAGCATTGACTTGAAAGTGATAAAAACTGATAATGACCCCAGTTAATTGGCGACTGGGATTGCCTATAGCATTCATCCCTTTCTAAGCAAAATATATAGGAGGGACAATATTTTAATTTTATATCTGAAATGAAATGAAATCATTTTTCTTTGTTTTATTATTTAATTATTTTTTGAAAAGTTGGCTGGTCAGTTTCAGTTAGGTCTCTCTCTCTCTCTCTCTCTGCCGTGGTTCAGATGGTAAAAATACCATAAACTTTGGTGCTTCTATTGCTGCAAGGAAAAGTTAAAATTTAACTATAATAAGCCATTTGTGTCTGTGTGTTTAACTGTTTATATATACAGAGAGAGAGAGAGAGAGAGCTCAGATTTCTAAGCTATTTGTCTTTCATTGAAATAGAGACGTTGGAGATTCGTACGCATTACAAGTCGGGTCCAACTCAGATTGTTTGTTTAGTTCTTTTCCGTGTTCTCAAAAGTATTATAGTTTATTTTAATCACCAGCTTCATACCTATTGGAGACTTGGAGCAATAAATTCCTTTTCATGCCCAATATTCATAATAGTATATAGTCAATGAGATTTTAATGATTGTAACAATTTTGATTTTCATTTCAATATTTTTGAAATGAAATTTATTGAGTCAATTTATATCATTGAATTTTTATAATTTTTTTTTATAAAAATTATCCGGTATTCAAAAGTTTATGGACCTCTATTAATTTAGACTCAATAAAATCGATCCATAAAATGATAAAATTTTTTTAGAAGGGAACACTCTCGTTTCTAAGAAAATGAACATTATAAATTAAGAGGTTAAAAAATTAATTTTTTAAAATAAAATGATTATTTTATTAATTTTAGTAAATATCAGGGATTAAATAATAATTTATTTTAAAAAAATTTAAAATTTAAAAAATAAAAAAGAAAAAATAAAGAATATATAATTAATTAATATTTTATTAGAGATTAAAAAATTAATTTTATAAAATAAAAAAATTATTTAATTAATTTTACAAATTTTAAAAATTAAATAATAATTTTACATTAAAAAATTTTAAAGCCACCCCTTATCTTCGAATAAATCCGCCTATGGTCTTGACTATTTTTATCTTTGAGTTTGAATAACGCAAAATTTATAGGTTAATTTTTAAGATATGATTATTGTCTAAATTTTTATTTAATTAGTTAAACTACTAATTACACAAAATATCAATAATATTTAAATGCATAAAGATTACATAAGTATAAGAATTAAAATTATAAGTCATTTTAATAAATATGATTTCATTTTTTTTTTAGTAAAAGATATAATATTTTTTTCTTTTTCAGTGTCTAAAGTCTAAAGTGTGGGATAAGCATAATTTTAAATTTTAATAGCATATTAAAAGTTATAAAATTATTTAATAAATATAAAAATAAATAATTAAAAAATTAAAATTACAGTTCACAAACATATAACTAACATGAAAATATAGTGTTTTCTAAAAAAAATTGACAATATAGTGAAATTGACAAAAAATATTTAAAAAATAGAATATAAAAATATAAAAATGTTATTTGATTAAGAGTAAATTTTTTATTATAAATTAAAAAATGATTAAATAAATAATGAAAATATAAAATTAATAAAATATTAAAAAATATTATATATGTACAATATAATCATTTAACAAGTAAAAAAAAATAAGAAAACTATTTCAAATCTAACTTTAATGATAAAAAATAAATATTTTTTTTAGAGAGGTTTTGAGTTTGATTATTTTTTTTTTAATTAAATGTTCGATTCACTAAAAATAAATATAATATTTAAATAAAAAAAAATTGAATGTATTTCTAACTGTTCTCATAATTTATTTATATTCATCTTTCACTCACATCTAATTTCTTTATTAGATCTGGTATATATATTAAGTGTCGTTAATTTTTTTTTTTCCTTTATAAATATTAAATAATATTTAGAATGCATTTAAAATTATTTATTTATTTATTTATTTTTTTGCGACGTACATCTTGCAAATTATAACTATTTTCCTATGAACAGCCTTTATAGCTCTTAGAAGTGTAGCATGTCATGTGCACTTATCCAAGAAGTCATCACACATTAAGGGACTTGGGAAAAAAGTGTATACAAAGTCAGTATTTCTGAAGCCTCAGTACCCTCACTCTGCTTTTTGGCCTGACAGCTCCCATCCTCAGAATTAACACTCTTGTCACTCCTCCTTCAACAACAATTCGCGGCGACCCCACAACGGATGTGATTGAGACTCGCAACTCTCAACCAACTTTCAACTTGCTAACCTATTTTCGGAACGTATTCTCCCTTATAACCACGCCCTAATATTCACTTTTGTTAAGGACCTTCGATTCTATTTCAGAAGGTGGGGGTGGTGATTGTAATTTTTCATCGCTACCACTGAGTTCTAGTTGGGGTAACTCAGACACAGGGTAGGGCCTGCATTTTACTTTGAGTTTTAGGTTAAATTGTACACTTGTTCATTATCCTCCTCAATAGGTTCGGGATTTAGCTCAACACACACGCAGAATATCTAAAACAGAGTTTTCAATTTGTTAGGGTTTAGGATAAGCAATATGCAATTATTTGAAATATTACACCCTAATATCTAGTTTGGAATACCTAACATGCTGTCTCCAGCTAGCATATATATAGGTTTACATTAGGGTTAAACTATTTAATGGGCTCTTACCCATTAGGCCCACTACAAAGGTTCATTATCTATTAGGACTTATATTAGAACATATATTAGGGTTATTAATATACCCAACAATCTCCTCCTATGTTCTACATATAGCACTTTTCAATAGATAGATAATATAATGTTCAAAATAAAATATTGAATCATTATGTCACAAAAAGATTCATTACTCAAAATATGAAATAGATTTTAGAAATAAACTATCAATCAATATGGACACTATCAATTTTAGAAATAAACTAAATTGATACAAATAAATTAAAAATATATAAATAATAAATATTCCAACATAGAGTTTTAGAAAATTTAACTAAACTCAATCAATATGGACATTTTCACTTGTAAATGAACTATTTATTCAATTGAAAAAGAAAATATAATAGTCCCCCACAGTCCAGAGCTTTAGAGGAGTTATTCATCAAGTAGATCATCCTCATCAGAAGTCCAGTTCAGCTCTGCTTCTTTATTTTCGTCATTTCCTGTAAGTTAGCAAATATGAATTTCATATGAATTCAATCATTTGTATAACTCTTTAAAAGTGTCTAGTTCATCCAAAAGAACTTAGCA
>CANXYC010290921.1:0-26678 GCA_948193065.1 Aleurites moluccanus | reverse complement strand
TTAGCACAATTCAATCCATTCTTTCAATTTAACCATACCATTTCATCTAACAATATTTATAACCACCTAATGAACTACATTATAGCATTTAAGCCTAACTATCATCAACCTACAATTCACAAACCCTAACTATACCATTCGGCCAAAACACCATCTATGCCTAATGGTTTCTTTTCTAACATTCAATCACATATTCATCAGATATGCATCAAATACCACTCATTTCAACCATTAAATACCTAAACCAACCAAAAGCACACCAAACCCTAAACCTATATGAATTCGGCCAAGGAGGAATTCCAACCTAATGAACTTATTTCTTCCATCCAACCACAAATTCATATCATACACAATACATAAACACTATTAAAAGCAATAAAATCATTAAAAGCACACTTTAAACTTAAGGTATGTCTATTAGGGTTTCAATGTTCCAACTTGCATTTCAACCATAGTTTATGAATTCTAAACCATAAATAATATCAATAACAACTATAGAAACATTTCTACAACAATAGAATTCTAAAACACATAACTTACCAATAGTTCTTTAAAACTTCTATGGTTGATTTGGTGGCTTACATGGAATTATCTTTGAATTTAAAGCTTGGATTAGTGTTTAGGATGGTGAATTGTTTCTATTTCCATCAAAAATGGAAAGAAAATATTAAGAAATGGAATTCGCTAGGCTGGCCGAACCAAGGAAGAAGAGCAGAAATGGTTATGGCTGAATTTTCTTAAGGAAGAAGAAGACAAATGGTGTTGGTGGGAAAATTTTATCCAACCAAAAAGATGTGATCCAATGGTTTAGGTTCTATGGTAATTTTGGTGAAACCTAGTCATCCAACCATTCATTCTTCTTACTTTCATACTATTGGTTCATCTAAAGTCAACTAAGATAGGTAACACATACATTTGACACACCAAATCCAAAACCAAAAGCAATAATCCCATACTTTGAGCTTAGGATAACAACTTTTACTCATCTAACCATCCAATTTTTCATCATTTGATCCAACGGTTAGATTTAATCAAGCCTAAACTAATACCATAATATTTCACACACTCAATAACTCCATATTATAAAGGAAATGACCAAAATACCCTTAGTGCAACAGAAACACCGAAATCGAGTAATGTGCCGATAAAAATTTTTCAACCGGGATTATTTCTTTATTTAATGCTCAAATAAATTAAATAAGGCCATTTTCAAGTCTTTAAATTCTTTTCTCCTTTTAAATATGATATTAAATCCATAAAATTTCGGCAGGCAAAAAATGACCATTTTGCCCCCAGTTCACCAAAAATTCAAAATTTCCCGATTAAGTCTTAGCCGCCTCTGGACTACTTCTATGCTTAAAACTAATTCAAATAACATGCATAAATACATATTAAAAACACATTAAAAAGAAAATAAAAATCTCCCCCCGAAGGTCTCTATACGGGTTAGGTTCAAGCTAGGCTGAGGTGTTACAAAACTGCTATCAACAGTGTAGGTATTCCTAATTTTTCTAATTTTAATTTTTTTCCAATTCATATTATTTTGGGATTTGAATTGGTCATAACATATATGCTTACAACGTTTGAGAATCAGCGATGTAAGTTTATCAGAAGAATGAATTTCATAAGGGCAGAAGATCCAAAAACCAGTGAGTGGTTGGATAAAATCCCTAAACATAAATGGACACGATCATACGATGGCAATAAACGACTGTCACGACCCGGTTTCCAGGACTGTGACGGTCCTAGGGCATGGGAGATGCCAATGGCGGACCGACACTCGTAGAACCCAGTATCACATGCACAATCTATAATCCACAATATATTATCCATTTTAATTAATTATCATATAATCTGTTATTCTGTCATTCATTCTGTAATTTACTGCAAATGGTTGTAACAATCCATATATCATATCATATAATCATCATATAACTCATATATCATCAAGTATCATATATACATGTTCATCTCCTAGCTAACCCATACATACCCCATGGAGTAGCTAGATAATGAACACCAAAATAATATAATACAGAATAGAATAAATACATCAGAAACTGTAGCAGAAATCCATAAATGAACAGAGGACGGGATTCTGCAGCCTACTCCTCTCCTGAAATGGTAAGCAAATAAACAGTGAGTATAGATGATACTCAGTGAATCTATATGCATCATCAATGAAATATAGGCTGAAGTAATGATTTACACATGATAAGGAACAGTGGTACAATATCAATCATATAAGTTTACAGAATCAGTATCAGTAATCAATAGGAATAACAATGGTCATATCAAGTTATGGAAATCATATGGTAAGACAGACAGAGGGCCATGAAACACGTAGACTATGTATAATCACACAGTCGATCACATATCAAGTAGGCATAAGACTGATCAGGTCCTATGGTCGGGACCAATAACCCTTCCCAGCTAGGGCATCAATATCAATGTGCATATTGCCGACAGTATGTACCCACTGCCCTGTCAGTGAGGCAGCTCTGTCAGACCACATTTAGGTCAATAGAAATGGATAACATGTCAATAGACACCATTATGCAATAATGGTATCATCACTGTCAATATAATCAATATATTTCAATTCAATTGGTATTTGAATAAAAGGCATAGAAATAAACAATATTTAAGCAAGGATAAAGGTTATGGTAATCAACAAAGATATGGAACAAAAGTTGGTTCAGTGACGAAAATTGGTAGGCCAATTGGCATGCCAACATCGCTGGCGACAATGGCATTCAAATGGTAGGCCTATGGAATACAAACCAATAGGCCAATAGCAAATGAACTAGGCATTTCATCAAACACATGGTGGGCATACAATGACAGCCAATAGGTTAGGTTTGGGTACAAACTTGACTTGCACAATTCAATCAACACAAAACCACATTGTCAAACAAGGTATAGGCATTCAAGAAACAAGATTAAACAACTTCAAAATGGATCAAATTGGCTAAGGAATATCAAAGAAAATCAAGCAAAAACATAGGCAATGAATAGTAACAATGGTTCGGCCAAACATAGGGTTTTAGGGCAAGGTTCCAATCATCAATTCAATCAATTATACATATTATTTGATGCATTATAGACTCACCTAATGCTTCAAATCCCTTTCAATAGCTCAATTCCATCAAAATCACCAAATGAAGCTATATAGGGCAACCTTGTCAAATTTGATGTTCTACATCAAACAAACCACTAATTAGTCATCTATTCATATCCAATTAACATATTCTAATACTAATTAACCAATACAAACACTAAATCAACAACTCATCTCTTACAACTTCAAATTAACTAAACCAATTTAGGGATTTCAACAAAATTGCATCAATTGATGCAAATTAACTACAAACCCATTCAATTGAACCTAAATAACACCTAAATAAACCATTAAACTAAGAAAATCACATCTTACTTCAAATGAAGCAAAGTGGCCAAAAATTTCCCTTAGTTCCTCCTTGAAATCCTTAGCTCCTTTCTACAAATTATGGATGGAAATGAAGAGAACTCAATTGATTTGCTAGTTTTCTATCAAATTTCCTTAGAATTTAACAAGAAAAGATGAAGATCAAATAGAAGAAAGGGAAGAACATGGTTCGACCATGTATAAGGAAGGAGAAGAAAGATGATGCAAATGGTCAAATGAAGAAATAAATAGAAAAATCAATATGCACAATTACAACTAACTCCCCGAACTTCCATCCATTATACTTTGGTTCAAAATCTTCTGTAATTTATTATGTCAATTCTGTTAAGATTTAGATATCAGAGTGGGGAATCAATAGGCTTATTTTAATTTATAATTATTTATAAAAATAGTTCCAGAGTCATTCTGTAACCCTGACCGATCAATTTTCACTATTCATCTTTAACTTTCATTTATTTACAATTATGCCACCACTTACTTTTTCAGTGTTCCTAAATGATTTTCACTTCTTTCTTTTTACCAAAATTATACATAAATTATGGTGATCTTTTACCACCAGGTCAACTTCAGAAATTCTTCTGTTGACCGGACAACTCATTTTTTGGCAGTGTTCCCGACACCACCGCTTTCCAGAAAAGTATCAAGTTTGCTTTCTAACTGTGTCTCTAAAATTATTTCCCACTATTTCAATATTAATGAACTATATTCTGCGAATTAATTCATGCATGAGAGTTATAACTTTCGAGGGTATTACAACGATATGGATCGATGACGACAAATTCCATTGAATATGTGAATGGCATGCTAAAAGGCTTCAGAGCACTGCCGATAAAAGCCATGGTTGATAAGATTTTTTATCAATGTATTAATTACTTTGACACTCGTCGAACCACCTTTCTAGAGCAACAGGCGAGGGGTTTCAGATTCAGCCATAGTGTAGGAGAAATTTTAAGAGAGAATTGTGAGACAGCTAATGGCCATCGATGCATAATTTTTGACTGTCGGCGAATGGTTGCCAAAATTCGTACTTTTTATCTTAGCGCCACATCTTCAAGCAATAAAATAGAATCGGTGAACCTCGCCAAGAGAACTTATACATGTGGAAAGTTCTAAGAGATGAGAATATCTTGCTCACATGTAATAGCTTCTTGTAAGCACATTTAAGTAGATTATGAGCAATTTGTTGATAAATACTACACGTTGGACGAGTGTTTACAATGTTATCAGCATATGTTCTCACCCTTGAGAAATCCTGAATACTGCCAGAATTAGGTAATGCACGATTGGTCCAAGATCTAGAACGAAAAAGGAAGAAAGGACGACCTAAAACCTCATTAATTAGAAATGAGATGGATTGGCCACGGGCCACTAACAATTCATCTACTTCTTATCATTACTTCTTTTGTGGCAAACCCGGACACAACAAGCAAACATGCACATATCGTGATCGTGCTTAAAATTTTTTACTTCTAATTTTGTAGTTATCTATCAATGTGATATTTGAACAATGTATTAAATGATTGATTAATATAATGGACATATCTAATTCATATAAATTAGCTACTAATGAGTTAGTTTGTGTAAAATTTTAACAAACAATGTATTGAATGATTAAGTGACGTAATATATTTTTTTATATAATTTGAATTATTGTTTCTTTTTGCATTTTTTTTAATTTAACTCCATAACATCATTTCCTTGATATTCATATACAGCTATGTCTATGACACATTCTACACGACGTGAGTACATACAGACAGGTTCGACTGATCCAGAACTCCTCCGTTTGCAGCATAATCATAGATCAAAGACTGTTTGGATAGATGAGGTAACTAAACTTAGGAGTTTTATAGATTGTATTATAATTTTTTTAGATAATATTATGATTTTTTAAAATTTTTATTTAAATTGCATATAATATTATGATTTTTTGACTTATTTTTTTTTTCAAATTTTGTTGTTTCAGGATAATGAGGATTTGCTTTTATACTGTCAGTGTCACAGTAGAGGGACTCTTCTTAATGAAGCCCCCCCCAGATATCATTCCTTATCTATGGTCCAGTGGATTTTATGGCGTTACGCGTTTGGGGTACTTTTTACTTGATCATCATTTGATAATTGGCTTAGTAGAGCCATGGAGACTTGGGATGCATACCTTTCACATTCTGCCTGGTGAGTGCACTATCATGCTACAGGATATGCATATCATAACTGTTCTTCCTGTAGAAGGCGAACCTGTTACTGGTGCTACTTAGCCATTATCATGGTTTGTTGTATGCGAAAATTTGTTGGGATTAGTACCTCCCGAGTCAGCTATACGTGGAATGAAATTAAAGATAACATGGCTACAGAATAATTTTAGTGTAGATACCTGATGGTGCTGATAATGAGACGATTTGCCGGTATGCTCGGGGATATATTTTACGATTGATTGGATGTATTTTATTTCCTGATAGGTCTGGTAGTAAGGTTTGGTTAATCTTTCTACCATTACTAGCTAATTTGGGATGCCGGTTTAACTGGGGAGGCGCTTATCTCGTATGGCTGTACCGCGAGTTGTGTATAACGACTAGGCCAGCATCTCGCCAAATAGCTGGTGATTTGGTTATACTACAGATATGGGCATTGGAGAGATTTCATAATATTTCTCTAACACTTAGAACATCGTAACCTTACCCTGATGCACCATAGGGGAATCGGTAAGTTTGTAATTTATTTAATGATGTTTATATTTGTATATAACTTGTCATTATATCTAACAAAAAATTCTATTTCGTAGGTGGACCACACTTTATCGCACATAAAAATAACAACTCATACGCTGCGACACATCCGGTACACTTTAGATGTAATGGAACTGGAAGATGTAAGTGTTTCATAATTTATTAATTCAATACGTACATATTATATGTTTAATGTTCTTATACATTATATTAATTTTCACAGTTTATCTGGTTGCCATATGGAGATGATGTGTTACAGCATCTCCCGCCCTACTACCTTCAAGGTCAAGATATTTTGTCACATCCCAACTCCAGTGGTGCGACGATCCTAGGGCAAGGGTAGGCTTAAGGCCACCATAAACCCGTAGAACTCACAAATCATGAATCTCATATGCTATTATATCAATTACAAAATCGTATATTAACATACCATGATCATATTCATACATATAATTAAACACCAATCATATCTTTCTATTATCATTTCATATCTTTCTCTTGTTCCTTAATGATCAAAAGAGGCATCTCACATCACTGAGGAACAAGAGTACCCAAAATGGTAATAATCATACATCCAAAATACACTAGTATCCTCAAATGACTAACTACGGAGCTCTAGAGTATACTCCCATTACATATTATATCATAATACTATTAACTGAATATACATAATTATGTGTCAAAAGAATTACAATGGAAGCTTATTGGGATAAACAAGTCAAAAAGCCCGATCCTCTCTATTAGCTCCCTCTCGAGCTATGCTATCACCTGAAATCCACAGAAGAGGAGTGAGCTTTCAAATCAGTAAGATATGAACATTTTAAATCAAAAGTCTGAATATCGAATCATGGTTATTGACACATATTTATACATATAGGCATGGAAGAATAATAAGCTTTACTTGAAAGAAACATGGTACTCATAATAATTTAGTTGTATCAAATCATGTCATGAATCAAATCATGGTTCATATTTAGAACATAGAATGCCCACAAGAATGGCATTATCAAATCTCATCTGATAGAACTGATCTCATATCATAACATACGTATCGGTAGCCTTGCTGCATTAACGTGCACACATACATGGCCCCCTCTAGGTGGAATACTGATAAAAACCCTATCAGCTGGGCTTCCAAAGTGCACTATGGACCAATGAATTTACTCTCATTGGGAAGAGCGTTCTATCCTTGGGTCATGGGTTTCAATCTCATAGGAAGCATATTGGTCGCAAGACCATCCTCATATAATATCATTCAAATCGGGTTTACAAGTAAAAAATATATTAACTTGATCCAAAAAGGTTGATCAAGCCATTCACATTATACAAATATATAAATATATATAATAGGATAATCAAATATAAGAATACTTGGTCATTTTAATTTTAAAAAACAACAATCAAATAGGATGTTCATACTTACCTCTTATACAAATTTCTCTTTAGCAATCTGCTCACTTAAAATTCCCCAATCAATTCGAATTTCCTCCTCTTAAGAAATTTCTCCAAATATACAAAATTAGGGTTTTCTCCAAATCAATAATATTTATCATGATTTCCTAATAATTAGTTATCTTAGAGTCTCTATTCTTAATTCCCAACAACACATTTTATTTATCTCTTAAAGAAAATCTGCATTAAATTTTCAGAGTTTCTGTTCATGGCAGTCTCACCAATCTGATTTCTTCTACATTAATTACCATTAATGGCTTCAGATTACTAGCAATAAATTTTGTATACCCAGTATTAATTATCCTAACTCATAGACTTAAATAAATCCAAAGAAAATAACTTAAGAAGAAAATTTACCTTATTTTCCTCAACACTGTAATTTCTGAGATTACTGCTCAAATCTGGTGATTCTGCCTTCAAATATGCTAATCTAGAGTTCTATTGCATTAATTTGGGTATTAATGCCTTAGAAAATAAAATGAGTCTAACTCTGAGAAGAGACTGAATATTAATGAAGAAAGAAGAAAGGAAAATTCGCTTGAAAGCTACTGGGGTTACTGGGTTTAAATAGACCATTTCCCAGAAAATACGCTTGCCAGCTCACCTCGCGAATCCTGCCTCGACAAAGCTACCTTGCCTAAGCCAGCTCGTCGTTCCCACTTCGCATTTCCCAGCTCGCACTTTCCATCTCGCCAAACTTGATCCGACAATGCCACTTCGCTAATCCAGCTCGCATATGCCACCTCTCATATGCGGCCTCGCCAGAATCTCCTCGGGAACTCTTCCTCGCATATGCCACTTCTCCCCTTCGCTTCTTTGCCTCTTCGCGAACTGCCACTTTGCCTCTTCGCTTCTTCGTGAACTGCCACTTCGCACATTCCCTCTTCGCCAAATCCTCTTCGCCAAACCTCTTTGCCAAATCCTCTTCGTAAAACCTCTTTACCAATTGCCACCTTGGAAATCTCACTTAGCCACTTCGCATTTCCAGCTTGCAAAATGCCACTTCGCATTTTGCCGGCTCACCACACCCCACACTTCTCTAAGTTAAAACCTTCTCTGAACATCTCACCTTTAGTAAGCTTGCAAATGAGTTACGAGTATCCAAACTTGCTAATTCTTTCTACCACCTAAAATAGACATTCAAGGTCACAACATATCAAAATTTCAAATCATAAGGACTAATACACAGACCATGGTGACCCTCCAAAAGTTACCCAGACCTACTGCCCCAAAATCTAAGCGAACAACCCTGAGAAAAACTACACTCCACTGAGATATACTTATTCAAAAATTCTAAAATTTTACTGCCATCATCAAAACATACAAAGAAACATTTTTCATGTTTATACTTTTAGCTAATTCTACCTCAGTCATTCCTAGTAATTTCAAACAAACACTAAATTCCTGCAAAAACACTCAACCAGACCAGCCTTGCTCAAATAGACATAACTCATCAATAATATAGAATTTTGCCAAACTAATTTACAGAATTATAGTCAAGACATAAACGCACAACTTTCATGTTTTACACTTTATCAAATTATATCTTTAAAATCATGAAATTATCATCATAAATTCCTGCAACTGTATTAAATCAAAAATTTCTGAAATTCTCAAACATTCACATTTGACATTAATTATTTTTCCAAATATACAAAATTAATAAAACACTACAAAAATGATAGGTATTACATTTTGAGACTCTTGGCTTGCTACTTTCTTCCGACCTTTTGTTTGTGCTATATTGGGATCGCCAATGTGTAATGTAATATGAGGATTAGTAGGTTGAACATCTCCCAACTGATCATGACAGCAATCTTTATTTAAATTTTGGTCAAGGTTATTATCATTTTTTTTTGTCCTTTCTAGGAATCAATTAGGTCTCAATTGCATTTACATTCTTAACCATTTGATCTAATGTCGAAAGGAAACGAAAATTATATATGGAAGAATATTTTTCTGTTTTATTTTCTTACACACCATCAATATATAATGTTGAAATATATATATATATATATATATAAGAGATCAACTCCTATTTAGAAATCATACTAAATAAGAAAGATAAATAAATTATATAACTCATGCCAACACTCCCCTCAAGTTGGTAAAAAGATGTCTTTGATATCCAACTTGATAAGAGAACTCTGAAATGCTCTACTCGTTATAGTCTTAGTCAAAATATCTGCTAATTGATCTTCTGACTTGACAAGCGGTAGTTGTATAATCTTGGCCTCTAGATTCTCTTTAATAAAATGTCTATCAATCTCAATGTGCTTTGTATGATCATGTTGCTTAGGATTGTGAGAAATATCGATAGTTGTCTTATTATCACAAAATAATTTTATTCTCATTTGTGGTTCATATCCAAGCTCAGTCATCAACTTCTTTAACCATAACAGTTCACATAGCCCCTTTGCCACGCCTCTAAATTCAGCTTATGCACTCGATAAAGCTACCGCCTTCTACTTTTTTACTTCTCCAAGTAATCAAGTTGCCCCCTACAAAAGTAAGATATCCTGACGTGGACTTTCTGTCAAATAGACTACCTCCCTAATTAGTATCTGTGTATCCCTCCACTTTAAGATGACCATTCTTCCCAAACATCAAGCCTTTTCCTAGAGCAGATTTTAAGTACCTCAAAATTTAATAAACAGTATCCATATGATCCTCACTTGGAGCATACATAAATTGACTTACCACACTCACTGCATAAGCAATATTAAGGCGTGTGTGTGATAAATATATCAACCTTCCAACTAACCTTTGATATCTCTCTTTTTTAGTAGGAATATGATCAGGATATATCCCAAGCTTGTGATTTTGCACCATAGGCGTATCCGTAGGTCCGCAATCCAACATTCCCACCTCTGCTAGTAGGTCAAGCAAATACTTTCATTGTGATAAGAAGATACCTTCTTTCGATCCGGCCACTTCGATACCTAAAAAATATTTTAGGCCTCCCAAGCCCTTCATCTTAAACTCTTATGTTAATTTTCTTTGAAGCCTTAAATTTCTTGCTCATCATCTCTAGTAATAATAATGTCATCAACATATATGATTAGAACAGTCAATTTACCTTATTGTTGCTTCAAAAATATATCAGAGTTACTTTGAGAGAAACCATATCTCTTCATAGTTGAACTGAACAGACCAAACCATACTTTAAGAGATTGCTTTAATCCATAAAGGGATCGTTTCAGTCTGCACACAATATTTAACTTCTCCCTACACCTATAGCCTGGAGGAATCTCCATATAAATCTCCTCATCCAAGTCCCCATGAAGAAATGCATTTTTCACGTCAAACTAATGCAATGGCCAATCTAAACTTGATGCAAGTGATAATAAGACTCGAACAGTTTTCAATTTTGCAACAGGAGAAAAAGTCTCCTGATAGTCCACACCATATGTCTGGGTATATCCCTTTGCAACCAATCTCGCCTTATATCTTTCAATGGTACTATCATCCTTATGCTTTATTGTGAACACCCATCTGTAACCAATGGGGTCCTTGTTTTCTGGAGCTTTTACAAGTTTTCAAGTCTCATTTTTTTCTAACACCTCAATTTCCTCCTCACAGCTTGCATCCACTTGGGATCTTTCACAGTATCTTCCACACTCTTGGGAATTGGTATAGCTGAAACCTGTGATACAAAGGCCTTCAAAGGAGCTGATAACCTCCTTGAAGACATATAATCGGCAATGGGGTACTTAGACCTTCGCTCTTCCACCTTTGGAGAGTAACGACTTGGAGGTTTGCCACTGTTATTTCTATCTGGTAATTGATATCGAACAGCTGCAATAGAATCATCAGAAACCTCAGAAGAAAAAGAAGAGATTTCAGGGCTTACCTCAAGATCATTCTCAGGATTATTGTTAGGTACTGAAGAGGATATGTCTATTGGAGAGAGAGGTTGTTCTTCTGCAGTATCTCCATGGTGTTCACAACTAGAAATACTCGATATTTCCTCTCCCTGAATTATTTGAGGTGCTAGCTGAATATTTTGAGGTGCTGAAAATAACTGGGGAGGTGTCTGAAGCACACCATCACTTTTCACACCATAATTTTCAGTAGTATTCCACCAATTCACCCTTTCAACACATTTTTCCCCCTGAAAGGAAGATTGGGGGTTCCAAAAGAAATACTCATATTCAAGAAAAGTAATATCCATGGTAGTATATATCTTTCTTGTTGCTATATCATAACATCTATAGCCTTTCTGGTAAGTCCCATAACCAAAAAAGACACATCGCACAACACAAGGATCTAGTTTAGTCCGTTGATTCTTATGAATGTGCACAAAAGCAATTGGAGGTAAAATCAACACTGATGGAATAGATACAAATTGCGAGAGAACCTTTAAAGGAGTTTGAAACTTGAGAACCCGAGATGGCATACGGTTCATTAAGTATACAGCGGTAAACACAATTATATCCCACAACTATTTAGAAACACTATTGCCACCCAAAAGTGCACGTACTGTTTCAAGAATGTGGCGATTCTTTTGTTCGGCAACCCCGTTCTTCTGTGGAGTTTGTGAGCAAGAAGTCTCATGAATAATTCCATGATTCTAGAAGTAAGAAGCCAAGTGTATATTAACATATTCACCTCCATTGTTTGTACGAAGTACACAAAGCTGAGCATTAAATTGAGTAGTAATCATAGCATGAAATTGTTGAAATATCACTGAGGCTTCATTCTTATGTTTCATGAGATATAACCATGTCATATGCGTACAATCATCAACAAAAGTAATAAACCAACACTGGCCAGACATTGTTGTAATCGGGGAAGGACCCCAGACATCAGAGTGAATTAATGCAAAAGGAGTAGAATTTTTATTAAAACTCAATGGGAATGGAACCCGATAGCTTTTCGCCATAATACAAGTCTCACATTGAAAAAGAAGTATCTGATAAACTATGAAATAACTGAGGAAATAAAAATTTTAAATATCCAAAAGATGGATGTCCAAGACGATAATGCCACAACCAAATATCCTTCTGCTTAAGAGAAAGCTTACCATATGCATGACAAACACGACCATAGCTCACATCGTCGACAAAATACAACCCATCCCACTTAGTACCATGACCAATAATATTTTTCGTGAGAATGTCCTGAAACAAGCAAAAATCAGGCTATATAAGAACAATAGAATTCAATTCTTATGTAAGTTGTCCAACAGATAACAATCGATTTGATAAAGACGGCACAACTAAAGCATGAGATATTGAAAGAGATGGTGTGAGAGGTATGCTCCCAGCTCCAGTTACTGGATGGCAATTTCCATTAGCATTGCAGACACTGGTCTTATATGGTGATTCATGATTTAATAGGTCCTTTTTATCTGGTGTCATATGATTAGTAGCTCCTCAGTCGATGATCCATTCATCTATTAGACCTTTACCTATAGAAAAAACAGAAGCAAAGGTACCTGGAGGGTGGCCATACAGAACCAAAAAAAAAAATCAGAATTGTTGGAACACTCAGATTGAACCAAACCATCAATCGAACCACCAGTCACCATAGAAGCCTGACCCGATCTCTTGTTTGTACCGCCTCCAAATTTCTTCTTTTTAGCCTGAAACTCACCCCACCAATCAGGGTAACCATGTACCTTGAAACAAGTCTCAATTACATTATTTTTACCACCACAATGAGAGCAACTAGTCTAACCAATTGATTTAGATGGTGCGTTATTTTTCATACATTTGCCTAGTTCTGCCAATCGAAGAGAGCCAGTAGCTTTTCCATCCCATGAAACTATAGCCGCACCTGTGGGAAAATCATTATTAGAGGAAATCATCAATAATTGTCTAATATCTTCCTGACGTACCCTTGCATATGCTTGTTCAACCATAGGAAACGGCTGCAACTACAACACATCTGCTCGAATTTTATCTAGACAACCATCAAGTCCGTCTAAGAATCTATACACTCGATCTTCTTGTACCACGCTATTGTAACGAGTGATATCATCAAAACACATCATTGGGTTTGGGTGTCTAAAATCAATTTCACGCCAAAGTCCCTGGAGATCATTATAGTACTTCTCAAGGGGACCTCCAAATTATTTAAGACGAAAAACTTGGTGTTTTAAAGCATACACTTGAGAAGTGTCTGATCCATAAAAAAAAAAGTAGTAGCAACTGCATCCCAAATAGATTTAGCAGTAGGAAATCTAATGAAATTACCAATCAACTTCAAATCTATAGAGTTGATTAGCCATCCCTTCACAGTTGAATCTTCAATCTTCCATTTACGAAAACTCAGATCAGTTGCAGGTGGTAGAGAAAATTCTCCAGCCAAATATCCCAATTTGTCTTTGCCTAAGACAAACATCTTAACAACTTAGGACCAAAGGCCATAATTTTTTCCATCTAATTTAATGAAAATTGCAGGAGATTGAGTTTGAGTTTCCATTGGAGAAGACGAATGAGGCTGATTCAGAAGTGCCTTCATTGTTGACGTAAATTCTTCCAAAAGTACTGCAGTTGTCGTGCTTGATGAACCTCCATCAGTCGGTTGGATAGAATTCTTCCCTTCCATCTTGGATTGATACACAATTGATCAGGTTCATGGTTCTTTAAGCTCTGATACCATATTGAAAAGAAAGGAAAAACTATATATGGGAGAATATTTTTCTGTTTTATTTTCTCACACACCATCAATATACAATGTTGGAATATATATATATACAAGAGATCAACTCCTATCTAGGAATCATGCTAAATAAGGAAGATATAAATCAATTCCTAGAAATCATTTCAAAATAAATAAAGAAGATAAATAAAAACAAATAAGATAAATAAGTTATACAGCTCATGCCAATATGTTAAGATATTAAAATGTCCCATATTGAAAAAATAGTCAAATGATAAAAATATATATGGGTTTAAAACATAATTACCTAATAGTTAGTTCTAACTTTTAGCTATGATTATACTTTAAACTCATCCTAAAGTCAATGTTATTTTTTGTGGATCTAATCTCCTCTCATTTAACCCTTGGACCCATTATCGAAAATTTAACACGGTATCAAAGCGGGTTTATTTCCTGATTTGTTGGGCTGAGATCCATTAATTCCCAATTGCCTACTTATACGACTGATAACCCATCAAATTATCAAATTACTTATCAATTACTTATGGGTTGATATTCCATTAAACTCTCAAATTACTTACCAATTACTTGAGGGCTGGTATCCCATTAAACTATCAAATTACTTCCTAATTATTTATGGGCTAATAATCCATCAAACTGTCAATTACCTATCATTACTTGAATTGTCAAGTGGCAATTGGATCATGCCAGTTACCACTTGAGGGGAAGTGTTAAGATATTAAAATATTCCATATTGAAAAAAATAATCAAATGATAAAAAATATATATGGGTTTAAGAGATAATTACCTAATAGCTAATTCTAACTTTTAACTATGATTATACCTTAAATTCATCCTAAAATTAATGTTATTTTTTGTGAACCTAATCTCATCCCACTTAACTCTTGGACCCATTATCAAAAATTTAGCAATTTATTGATGATAAATTTATATATCTCTTCTGATTTTTCAGCAAGATGAGACAATTGATTCATGTATCGACAAACATGTATACTCTGTAAAGCACTTGCCACCATATGATGCCCATTCTCAATAGTTAACCCACTATCACTAATATGATCAAGATCCCTATTTGCTTCCTTTCCAACGTTTCAAAATGTAGTTGTTTGGGATTTCTACAATATTTTTGAATTGAAAAACAAATAATAAATGCCTACATAGAATACCCATGAACTAAAAAACTGACATAGACAATTACCAATTTTTGAATCCAAATCAAAAGAAACAATAAAAACATCTTGAGAATCAAAAGAATTTGTCACTTTGCATTGATAATAAGGACCACTTCTTTCAATCTTCTCCTTAGTAAAATGATTGCTTTTCACCATCTCTTCTTGAAACACATGATGTTGTATCTTGGATCCAATTTTCAATATGCATGACTTATTTTTTGAATCATAATCTTCTCTTCTTTTTTTTTTCAAAACGACTATCCACAGCTTTATCATATTTTTTCACAAACTCTTGTAATGTTGTATCTGAATCCACAAATGCATTAAAAAAGGCATTAATGCTTTCACTTCTTTGAGTTGTATTCATTCCACTAAAAAAGGTACTTCTATTATATATAGGAACCCATAACTCTTGAATAATGTACAGTGATGTAAGCCATTCATTTTGTTCTAACTCATATCTAGCAATTAGATCTTTTCAATCCTTTTCAAAATAATCTACTGCGGGTGATTTCCGTATGCAATTCTTTAATTCACGTTCGAAACTTGATTTTGTTATGATACAAATGTGAAATTTTTTCATGAAACTTTTTTGTAATATGCCAGCACAATTGATAGCGAGCGAATGGAAATATCTTTTTCATTGCTGCTCCAATAGCTAAATCTTGGTATTTGATAATAGATATAGGTTGTTTCTCATACATTGCCTGAAGCCATGTTCCCAACCAAATAAAAGATTCTTCTGATTCATCTTGCAATAAAGCACAACCAAACAAAATTGATTGATAATGATGATTTAGTCTAGTAAATGGTGCAAATAGCGTGCTATATTTATTAGTTTTGTAAGTAGTATCAAAAGTAATGACATCTCCAAAATATTAATAAGCTAATCGTGATTGAGCATCTACCCTAAAAAAATTCACCATATGAGCATCATCATCACGTTGAATTGCATAAAAAAAAAAAAATTGGATTCTATGCTTATCTTCTTTTACAATAACATAAAACAGTTTGAGAATCTCCAATATCTAAATTCTTCTTTCTAAAATTTCTAAGATGATTTCAATAATCTCTATCAGAAAACTGATGGTCAACACTTCTAAACATGGACTAACCATTACATGATTTTTTTGTACCAAAAAAATATAAATATATATATATATATATATATAACAAAGGAATATTTTTTAAGAAGAATGAAGAAGTAAAAAAATCGTGAGAAGGGTTGAAGATTTGTGATTTTTTTTTTTAAATTGTTTACTAATGAAATAATGATAAAAAATTAAATAAGCAGATATGCAATATAAAAATGAATATTTTATAAAAGGAAGGTGTATAATTTTAGATTTAAGAGAGAAATTACAAAGTTATTTAATTGTAAATATATTATTAGCCATTAGATCTAACATAAATCAAAGGCTAAAAAAGTATGTAAAATTTCTAGTTTTATACTTGTGTAAGTGGATCCCTTCTCTCGCTCTCTCTCTCTCTCTCTCTCTCTCTATATATATATATATATATATATATATATATATATATATATATATAATTGGGACTCATAAATTTTATTAATTAAAATAGGTATTAATTAATTGAGTGTTAATTTAGCCTATTATCTAAAGTTGAGACTGTAGAAAATTATTATATAATAAAGGTTATTAATTTATCATGTATTAATTTATAGAGGTTTTACTATATATATATATATATATATATATATATTACAGTAACTTTGATAGATTCTAGGCATATTCAATTTAATTGATGTAATTTGGAAAAAAAAAAAAAAGAACTTGATGGATATAATTTCTCAATTTAGGGGGTGAAGGGATAAATAGTTAAACTGTTTTAAATAGTATTAAGTATTAAATTTGAAGGAAAGAAAGATTCACAATTATTTCCACTTATTGTAGTGGCAAGCTCATCAAACCCATCTTAGAGGTTGTGTTCGAGCCTTCATTCTGCAGAAGTGGGAAATTGTATATTTTTTTATTATAGTTGATGTGTTAGCTTTACAAGTTGCCACACCATGTAAAACTGGTTAACCCACTTGAAAATTCATGGTTTACGGCCAGTTCAAAGGGCTTAATATGGGTTTTCATCAAAACAAGTTTAGTATATTAACTAGACCTGCCTTTGGTCTAGTTCTTGGGTTTCCTGGTCCAACTGGGTAGGCCAGTCTAATTTTGAAAACTATGATTATTACTAATCAAATAAATTTTTATTATTTTAATTAGTTTGTTTATATGTGTGTATTTTTTCTCCTTTCTCTTCTTCCCTACCATTTGTTCCCCCTCCTACCATACTTTTCTGATGCATATCTTTTTGGAGGCCATATTTAGGTCACTTTCATTAACATTCTTCTTTTTTCTTTTCTTTTCTTGAATTTGTGGATTCTTCCATTTACTTGGCTGAAATCTAACATGTGGTGGAGACCAGGGAGAAAGATAAGGCTTTGGCTAAACTTAATAGGATTCGGTAAAATTGTAATCTGTGTAAATTTTTGGGTTATTTTGATCAACTGGGTTAGCCCAAGTTGCACCCTATTGAATTGATTGCTAAAATTAGAATTTATGACTAATGTCAAAGTATCATGTAGAAATTGAAAATTGAAATTTTGGCTAAAATTGAAAAAAATAAGGTTATTATTATTATTTGTTTGGGTCTTTTAGAGTTAACTCTTTTAAAAACTATGCCACGTGTCAAGTAATTCTTTTTAAAACTAAACTTACATGAAACTATATCATCAGTTATTCCACATCAAAAATTTTTGTAGGTCCTAATTAAAGTTTGTATAGACAAATATATTTAATATCTTTTTATCATTTTTTTTTTAAGTTGGCCCATATATTTTATTTACTCAAAATTATCATAGGTAGTGGTAGTAATTAGTAATAATAATAATGATAATAATAATAATAAATTTGAAAAATTGCAATAACCATACACTTGACCACTTAAAACATAATTTGTGTGATGAAGTCCTTGTCCCATTTAATACCTCTAATAATATTAAAATTATTATAACCAATCAGAATTTGTTATGGTGACGTGTTGGTAATGTAATAAGTTGGAATCCTTTTTTGTTCAAATGCTTTTCAATAATTTTTATATATTTGAAGAAATTATAGGTAAAGATATATATTTTTTTTGTCCCATTTTATCTAATGTTTACAACCTTCCCCCTTAGTTATTTTAAACAGGCTGGTTTCATGACTTGGATCCACGACCTCTCAGTCATAAAGAAAATTTATTGTTGTGCTAAGGTTTACCCTTGCATTATATATATTCAATTTATTGGAAACAAATGGTTGTTCTGTTGAAGCAGTTGAGATTTCAATTAGCGGTTCCAAGTTTTTGGAAATATTTGTTTTTAGTATTGTATTTACTACCATGTTCATTGTCCTTGTCAGGTTATTGTTGGCAGCTTTATTGCAGATGGGAAAAAATCAATTTCAAATTCATCAAAATCTGTGCCTTCATCTGCTGGTCTGCCCCAACTGTTTAATTTTGGTGCACCGTTGACAACATCCAGCCCCCCTTCTCAAGGGGCTTCTAGTGAGTCTTCCGATGAGAATGGTAGTAGTCCTCTTAATCGAGATCCTACAATCTATAGTAATGCTAATCAATCCATTCATAATATGCCGGTTTACCAACTATGGGCTGGCCAAAATCCACACTAAAGATGCTTCTCAATTAACAGTATGGAGCTTTGAGGCATTGACACGGCAATAGTACTTGCATTGCAGATTGAGGTCAAATCCTAATGCTAATGTTAACGTGCATTATTTAATACAGGCCGTAGATGATATTTTCTTTTTATTTTCTTTTAGGTCGGATTCATAAGTAGTTCATTTTTTTTTACCTTCTGTCTGATTTGGACACAGCCATTAGTGCTAGCTGCATATCACCCCTTTTTAAGAATGTCTTGGTTCAAGTTGCTATTTAGGTATAACTTTCATGTTTCTTGTCGCTAGTTTCTGCATGTAACGTACACTTGTTTAAAAGGTTATGAATACAACAGAAGTCTCAATAGATTTGAGTGCGATTTCATTGCAAATGATATCTCCGATTGGCTGCGATCTCATCGCGCAGCGATCAACTTGCATACAGGTATATAAAACCTATGATTGCTTTAGTTTATGCCATTTACTTATTTCTGTTTGGACAGTTCTTTTTTACATGGTGTATTTTGCAACTCTTCTTTAGTTTAAATATGTTTGGGATTTAAATGTTCCATTGAATTGATAAGCTTCTCTAGAATGATAGTGTTGCCTAATGGAAATTACAAGGTTAAGATATTAAGTACAAAAAAAAAAAAAAAAAAATGGTAATAGGAAGCGTTATTTATATTTCTACAATCAATAAAGTAACATGGAAGGTGAACCAGATACCTTAAAAACCAAATCAAGCAAAATCATTACTGTGCCCTAAAAATAAATGGCAGCTGCCCTCCATTTGCTCCCACCGCTAGTAAGAAGTTGTTATAGCTATCAATGACAAAGGTAGGCTCTTAGTAAGAAGAAAGAGCCATGTATTGTAGGTCACATGGAATTGGACCCTTTATTGCCTCTTCCAAATCAAAATCAAATGTTAGCTTGTATCTCATCAAATTATCAACCAAAATTAATTATAATCTTTCTATTTTCGACCGGTTTGTAGAACTAAATATTTCGTTTTTCGCTAACATTAAATAATTTTGAATCAATCAACCTTTGATTCTATAATATTAGAGTTATTTTTAGAATTGAGTTCTCAAATATGAATCTTAAATGTAGCAAAATATATTGAATTTTTTTTTTTCCTACAAAATTTGTTAAAAGGGAATTGGGTGTAATTTTCAATGACAAACTTCACCAACTATTTTTTTCCATTGTGGCCTAATGACTTGTCACAGTAAGCATGTTGACATGGTGTGATATTTTCTTTAGAGGTGATACATTTTGATCGGCTGATAATTCAACCTAACTCCGTCCAAAAAATAATAAAAAAAATATTATCTAAATTATTATCATCCAAACATACCATAAATTTATTTGTGGTATTTTCATCTGACCTAAAAAAAAAAAAAAAAATCTCATTTGGATTAAAATGAATAAAAAGATCATAACTTAAAAAAGTCATACTCAGCTTAAGATAGAAATGACTTGTTTAAAATGGCTTCATAGGTTAATTTAACCCAATTTTTCAGGTTTTTTTTTTGTTAAATATATTCTAATTTAAAATTTTAGTTTCAACTGTACCTCAAATTTAAATCGAAAATAAATTAATATTAGTTTTATATAATTTTAACAGTAAATTGTCAAGTTGGACTTCAAACTTGTTATAGTTCATTAATTTAGTTTTTAAATTTCAATGCAAAGTTAATTGTACTCTTAAACATTAAGAATTTAGCAAATTATTGTTAATCAAACTAATGAACCAATTAACTAAATTTGTAATAGAATCCAATTAACTTTACACAAAACAAAAAGTATCTTGGCTTGTATTTCAAGCGTTGAATTTAACAACATTGAAATTATTCATTAATCAATCAATGATTACGACTTAAATTAATTAAGTTTTGTTTGGTTCGAAGTTTATCAATTGATTTTAGAGCATGTGATATATATTGAATAATTGAAGTTTGCAATTAAGTTCACATATTGTGTTTGAAAAATAATTGTTAAATGACAATTAACAAACTTTCATCAAATATATTTTCAAAAAGTTTACAATAAAACTATAAATAGTTTTTATAAATCCAAAATTTTTAATGTAGAGAATAGTTTATTAAAAATTTGAATTATAATTTATTAAAACATCAATTATTTATTTACAGGAAATTGATAGAATTCGAATTCAATATATTGAAACTTATACTAATTATTGTTGGTTCGAGTGGTAAGAAATTCGTTGTTTTTAAATAATATGTCGAATTTGAATATTATGAATAATATCTAAATTCGAATATTATGAATAAAAAAAATATAAATTAAAATTTTTTTACTCCTTTATGGATCCATGTCGGCTCGAATATATATATATGTTCAAACTTGTATAATAGCAAATCAAATAATTTTCTTATTTCAGTTTTTTTTGGCACATTCTTATTTTAGGTAATAAGCATAGAAAAAAAGTTAATTATTATAAAAGTAAAAAAAAAATCAAATAAAGATAAAGCGCACTAACACAAAATTCTCATATAATTTATATAGTTAATATTTTAAACCAATGGAAATTTAGCAGATAAGTAGAATTGCTAACTCTCACATAACTTCTTTTCCAAGGAATAATTGAACTCTCATAATTTTATTTTGTTTTAAAAATGATTTTTCCCATAGGACATAGTCCAAAACAAAGAATCCTTGCACCTCTTTATTTTTTTTTTTAATTCAATATTTTTTTATTCATGGAAGATTTTATACAAATATAGGGAGAAAATAAAAAGGTTTTCACCAGTTTTTCAAGCTCAATGGATTTTCCCTAAATTCACAAGTCATAATCTCTATATTGAAAATCAAATTAATAAGTTTCTCATATTTCATTTCATTAATTATTTAAATATTTTGTTAATTAAAAATAAATTAAATGAGTATTTAGTCCTTAAAATTTAAAATGAATTACTAATTAACACCTAATATTAAATATAATTAACTAATAAAGACATGTATTTAGGAAATATACATTAAGTAGTTGATGAAATAAAATATTAGAAACCCATTAATTTAATTTTAAAAAAAAAATTCTTTACTTATAAATTAAGTCAAATTAAAAGGATTAAATTGTAATTAATATTATAAAAAGTAGTGATGCATTTTTTTATTAAATTTTAAATAATGATTAATATATCAATAGTAATATAAATTCTATCAATCCAATCCAAGATTTGAGTTTAAGACCATATTTCAAATATTCATCCTTTTGATTTTTTTTAAACAATAGTAATATTCACTAAAATAGGGATTCGCAGCATCTAACTAAGGGAATTTTATGTAAGAAAATAATAATAATAATAACAGTAATTGGGAACGCGCCTAACCTGTAAAATCAGTCATTGTTAATGGCGGAGCATTCATAGAATAGAAGTCGGCAGATTGTCAACCTCACCGCGCCTTATAATCGTATATCTGCAATCTCAATCGTTGATTTGGTAATAAATAATTAAAATTTTATTAGAAACTAATTTTAAATTTTTATGGTATGGATGATTATTTATTAAATATTATAATTTTAAATTATTGATTTTAAATCAATGATTGAGATTGCATAAATATAATTAATCATGTTTATCAAGCATAAGAAAAACTATAATCAACTAATTTAATTTCCCTCAGTTAAAAATAAAAAAAAATTAACTTTTTTATTTTTTACTTAAAATTAATTGGATCTTTCTGACAATTATTAACATTAATTAAAATCATAACTCTTTGTGAATTATATAATTTTCTTTTTATATTTAATTTTACGGTTCATTTGAATGATAAAAAAATTAAATTTGAGTTAAATTTATTATTTGAATTATTAAAATTAAATAAATTTAGATTTAATTCAAATATTTAGTGAAATGTAACCTTTTAAAATTTAATATTTTAAATATTTTTTTACCTAATTATTTTAAATCTATTGTCTTCATATTCAGTATAAAATTTCATTTTTTTTTCAAATTTAAAATTTGTCACATTAATTTATAAATTTCAAATCATATATTTAAAATTAAAATTTTAAATTTAAATCTATACTTCCAAATGCAACCTTAGTGTATTTAATAAATATAGATTCAAATCACATCCTTTAATATTATAAAAAAAAAAATTGCTTATTTAGATTCAGAAGATTATTTCCCATTATATTAAAATATTTCTTTCTTAATTTAATTATTAAATAAAAAATATCAATCCCCTTTGAAATAAAAAACTGAAAAGAAAAAATTTACTTGTGATTGCCTTAAAACTACAAACTTGAAGTCAACTGCAAAGATCAATTTAACTTTAAAAGTAGATGAAAAATGTCAAAATTGATTTGGTTGAATTGGATTTAGCCAGTTTTACTTCATTTTTTAAAAGAGTTGTGTATGCATTTATGCCTAAAACAGATCAAATGCAATTTTTATTTTTTTGAATTTCATGGGATTTGGCCTATTTTTTGCTATAAATATTTTTAATATGCCTAAAATTGATCTGATGTCCCTTTTTTTTTTCAGCTTTTATGGGATCTTACTTATTTTTCTAAGATTTTAGCATACTTGAATATGCGTCCATGCCTAAAATAGATCATCCAATGTCAATTAGTTTACGTTATTTTACCTTTTTATTTTCTTGAAATTTGAATAAGTTCAATATATATATATATTAAAATATTTTTTATCTTAATAGAATAATAAGATGATATTATTTTAAGAGTGAATATAAAAATTTGAATCTAAGAGTTAAAATTAAAGCTAAAAATAATATTTATTAGAAAAAAAGACTAATTTATCATTTTGTTTATTTTAAAAATCGGATTGCTTAATCCAATAATAAAAAGATAAATACTACAAACTTCTTCATTAATTATGGAATTGAAATCCTTATCCATAATAGTTCGCATTCATTGTCCTAACACTACCTACAAATTCTTCTTTCTATCTAACGGCTATTTTCGCCAGAAACTCCTTTCTAACAAACACTAAATTCCATTAAATAAAAAAAAAAAAAAAAAAATACATTTCTTTGCTTACAAAATAAAAATAAAAAAAATACTTTTATTTTCTCTTTATCTCTCTAGCCGTTAGCTGGCCAATTCAACTTGAACTTTTCAACTCTTTCCTCCTTCCTTTTCATTTTCCAACTCTTCTATTTTACTACAAAATTCTATATCTCTCTCCCAATTTACTTTATCCGTCAGTCCAACAATGGATTGCTTGGTCTTGCCTGTTTCAATATTGAGAAAGCGCTACACTAAGTCCTGGTTATTGGGCTACCAGCCGTTAACAGAAGATGGGTACCGAGATTTTGATCGGCCGGTCACCGTGGTCGTAGGAAAAGAGAGGAGAGAGTTCTTGGTAGATCCGTTTGTATTGGAAGAAAGTCCGTTTCGAGTTTTGATTGAAACTACAGGGAAGAAAGATGATGATGATTATAAGGTGATGATGAGAAGAGAAAAGAAAGTGATATTTGTTGATGTTGATGCAATTTTGTTCGAGCATATGTTATGGTTGATGTATAATGATTCTTCTTCTTTGTTTCAGCTTAATATCAAGGAGATTATTGACTTCTATGCTCAAGATTATTAGAGAAATTAATTAATCATGATAAATAAAAGAAAGCAATGTATACTATATATATTTTTCAAGTAACGTTCACTAATTAATTAATTTTAGTTTTTATAGATTGAGCTTAATGATTGATCATTGTAAAATCAAGATGATGTTAGTAATTAGAAGGATGTGTATGATAATGGAAACAATATATTTTTAAGGATATATTCACAAATCAAAATCAAATTTAATTTGCTTATTTTCTTCTTATTTTAGTTTATTTTTCAAATTTAATAAAAAGTAGCACTACAAAATAAATGAAATATTGATTGAGTTTGTCTAATTAATAGTTTTATTTTATCTTGAAAAATCAAGATTTTATTATAATGTTAGTAATAACACAATGATGTATCATGCTCATGTATGACAATGGAAAAAGTATAATATGCCTGTACTTTGCACATTAGGAGTTATCTAGTTGCATAGTTTAATCTTGGCTATTTACAGTGTAATTGTACTAACACCATTATCTGTATATATCCCTGAATTTTACAAAAAATCTATTGTACACCACAATTAACACTACAAGAGAATATTGTCACAGCCCAACTTAGGAGTTACGACGATTCTAAGATACAGGTGATGTTTATGCTACCAGTACCGCGAAGAACACTATATGGCATGCAAAACATTAATAAGTTCAAAATAGCTTAAATATCATATGAAAAATTGGGCAGCATCTCCTTTGTATAAGGAGCATGCCCTGCTGCTAAAAACACAATAAAATATTTCAAATATGAACTCCCACTTCTATCTCAATAATAAGGATCCCTCTGGATCTCCACAACAACTCAAACTCAACAATTGATCAAAAAATCTCCAACTCATATATCTCATATATATATATATATACATCTCCAAAATGCAACTTATATAAAGGATGCAACATACATATATATACATGCCAAACTTAATTACAGTACCATGAAACCTCTATTATGTACATTATTTACAATTACTTTAGATTTGGAATTTACATAAGATAAACAAAACTTCCACGGCGAGGATGAGATGCCAATGGAATACGGTCCTCCATGCTAACCTGAAATGTTAACCACTGAAGGGGGTGAGTATAAAAATATACTCAGTGAATCCATAATGCATAAGAATACAGTAAATGCTAAAATATGAAGAAATGCCCATATATGGCCTGTAGATTCAATAAATTAAGCAATACAATGAATACCAAGAATTTATATTAAGAATATAAGAATATTCATAATAAAATTAATATATAAGCCAAACCACAAATGATATGACAGGATTGAATTATATTTAAGTTCATAAGCTTTGTTCATAATAAGCACAATATTTCAGTGCAAAGTATAATATACGCAAAGGGGATCAGCCTTTACAACTAAGGAATATTTACACGCCCTCCCTAGCATGGGCCAAATTATGATTACTAGAGAATATTAAACGCCCTCTCTAGCACAGGCTAATTTAATTATACTAGTGTGCACACAGTCGATGGAATTGAACACTACCCATCGAAGTAGTCTTGTTTTAATATCAGATGCTTATGTCTCAAATAGAGTACTTTATAGATCATAAATTAATCTCAAATAACTATAGAATGATCATATATACATATAGGAAGTAAAATAGCAAATATGATACTTTTGCCAAAAATTTGCCTGGACAGGCCCGACCGTGCTGCCGCAACTGGCTAGCAAATTACGGGTCCATTTTGGGATTTTTTGGTACTTTCTGGTTAACTAGGTTACCAAAAGAATTAGGTGGCCTATGAGGTACCATTTCGAAGCTTAGGTCGAGACTAGGTGACTGGGCCAAGTGGTGGTCCAATTGGCTTTCTGGTTTTCATTTTATGGCCTGTCAAAGTTTAGGTCAGTTTTAGGCGTTTCGGCGGACTATTTACGAGCCAATTTGCACTGTTTGGGTTTTTAGGTATCAAACTTGGTGTTTATTGGCTTAAATGGAATAATATAACATATATAATATAAAACATGTAAAAT